>PVJO010030591.1:0-15303 GCA_004026905.1 Hystrix cristata | reverse complement strand
TTCAGATATTGCCGTTATTCAAGGCACTTTCTCCTTGTAGTGAGGAACGTCTTCCTTTACCCATCCAAGAGTATTCCATCACTGGCCTGTTTCAGTGTCTACCATGTTTCCCATTTTCCCTTTTCTCCTTGGAAGATTTTATTGTCGTCCTCGTCATTCTGTCCTTCCTCACCATGGTCGGTGGGTAGGATCTTGTCTTGAATGCATCAGATCCTCCTCTAGCCCTGATGAAGAGGACTGAGTATCATCTGTTGCGTGTTGATTTGGCTCCTGTGGAGCTTGTGAGTTTAGCCTAAAGGTGAGAAGAAGGCAAATACCTGGTCATTTGGTGGCCGGAGGGCAGAGAGTGACAGAGACTGACTGGTAGCTGACCACAAAATGCTACCTCTTGCTGAGCACACAGAAAGGCCACTTTCCCCAGTCTCTGTAGCCCTCAACTTTGGCAATGTATCTGAACACTAGGTAATTGTGGTGGACTTCTTGTGGTCTGCTTTAGCAGGAACGCCCAGCTGGACTGAGTTTTTGTGGTTCTGGGTGTGGAGGATCCACCTGAAGATTATTGCCCGTAACATACAGGAGAACAGGAGCAGAAGATGGCTGCTGGCTGGTTCCCAGGAGAAGCTATTTTGTTGCTGGTTCTCCCAAAGTGAACTTGGCTGTTCTCATTGCAGAAGGAGTTCGGGGCCTTGCTGTCATTGAGGGTGGCTGCTGTTTGCTTAAGGTGAGCTCTGCTCTTAATTTCTGCTGCGAGCATTGTACCCTGGCTCCAATGTAGATTTCTTCAGCCATTTAGTGCCGACACGGATGTACACAGGACATTCCCGTGGGCTCCCAGCCCTTGATTGGATCTTTCGTGTCTCTAGCACATAGGTAGATGTTCTGTACTCTTCCTGCATTTGGCTTGTGTGTGTGCATGTTGTAACTTGGGCTTGTCCTGTATTAAATCTGCTGTCTTGCAAACCATTGACTCTGTAAAAGTAACTAATACAAGAAATTGGTACCAGAGACATGGGGTCCTTGTTGTGGCATTGCCTGGCTATGTAGCTTAAGAGCCTTTGGAATTAATTTGGAAGGGTTTTGGAGACCAGCCAAAGAGGCAGCCTGGAATGCTCTAAACTTAGTATATGGGAGACTCTGGTCAGAGTGTGGAAAACCGGAGTAATTGACGGAAATACTGCTGGTTAGGATGAGGCTTGAGGGCCTCTCTTGCGTTGGCTGCTGGATCCCAGGTGGTGTGTGTGAGCTTTGGCAGAGGTTGGTCTGCATGTTGCTTGTGTTTGGAGATACTGCCCAGGTGGCAGAAAAATTTCAGTGCAGTCTGGTGTTGGGACAGCAGCATAGTCAATGTTGAGGGCTTTTGGCTGGATCTATGTTGGAAATCAAGAGAAGAGAGCCAGCAGGGTGACATGAAGCATTTGGCCAGAGGGAGCTGTGGATCGTAAGGATGAACAGAGGAGAACGTGGTGTAGAGAAGAAACAGGATGATGGAAAAATGGCCTGAGGCCTTTGACCAGCGGAAGTGTGTATTTGGGGTGCAGGAGATCCTTTGGGGTGTTTTTTAATGTTTCCGTGCTCTATTGTCTAAATTAACGGAAATGAAGAGTTTTAAAATTCGAAACCATATTTTTAATGTGGATGCACTGTATTAGTATATTGCACTTTGAAAACAAATTGGAAAGTTTTTGGAGACCAGCCAATTTATTTAGTTTAAATTTCAAAGGATCAAATTGGAGTTGTTGTATATTTGTATGTATATTTGTTACTTTTGGACACCTGTATGTAATCAGTTTTGAGACTCTTTTGCATAGTTGTTTCTGGTGTGAGAATCTGTCACTGTAGACTATGGTATAAAGAAATGCCTCTGGTTATCAAGTTGAACAGGGGTGGATTGTGGTGGACTTATTGTGGTCAATTTGAGGAGGAACACCCAGCTGGACTGAGTTGTTGTGGTCCCAGGCATAGAGGATCCAGCTGAAGATTGTTGCCAACACAATCTAAAGGAGAACAGGAGCTGAAGATGGGGGCCAGCTGTTTCCCAGGAGAAGCTCTGCAGTGGCTGGTTCTCCCAACAGGAACTTGGCTCTTCTCATCGCAGGATGAGCTTGGAGCCCTGCTGTCATCAGGGATGGCTGCTGTTCACTTTGGGGAAGCTCTTTTTTTCATCTCCACTGTGAGTGTCATACATGCCCTGGCTCCAGTATAGATTTCTTCTGGCTTTTAGTGCAGACACAGACTTACAAGAGACAGTGCCATAGGCTCCTAGCCCTTGATTGGATCTTTCAGGTCTCTGGGGCATACATAGATGTTCTGCACTTGGCTTGTGTGTGTCTGAATGTCGTAATGTGTAGATGTTCAGTATCAAATCTGCTCTCTTGCAGACCATTGACTCTAGAAAGGTAACTAATACAATAATGAAATTTGACTGCTATGTGCTAATTTAGGTTGTGGCTTTTAAAGCAGAAGTGTAGCTCTCTACTAATTTCTCCTTCTGAAAATGCAAATAGATGTCAATAAAACTTTAGAGTTGGAGGAGCCGCACAATAGTAGCAGGCTGAATTCCTGAACCATCACGTGGAGTCGACCGATTTACCTATTAAATGTGTGGTCCCAAATTTCTTGGGTAGTGGAATAGGGAGCAAGTGCTACTTTTTTTTTTCTGCTTTCATACTTTCTTATCTTTCTGCTGTAGTTACTTAGCCTGTTACGGTTAATATAACCTAACACATAACTGCCTCTCTGAGGACATAACTTTGACAGTCTGTGGCATACATGCACCAAGCTTTGTATACAAGTGTGTTCCAAGTGATAATACAGTATATAAAAGTAAAAATGGAGCTAAAATTGAGTGGCCTTTAATAGAAAAATAAAGAGTTGTGTATTTACTAAATAAAATATGGTATATCTGTTAAATAGAGTGTTTGATTAAACAAATATGAATTATATGTAGTATCATAGATAAATCTTAGGTACATGGGTTTATGTGGTCCAAATTAGCCCCAGAAGACAATTGTGCTAGTAAGCTTTCTGTTATGGTAAAAAAAAAAAATAGTAAAAATTTATTTGGGTCACTATTATGGAGGTTCTGGTACAAGGTTAGTTGACAGTTTGCTTTTGGGCCTGTGGTGGAGCAACACATCAGTGGTAGGAAGCACATGGTGGAGAGAGCTGCTTGCCTCAGGAAGACCAAAAAGTAAAAACGAGAGAAAGCGGGTTGGGGGGCGGCTAAAACCCCTGCATCGCCTTCAAATTCATGATCCCAATGAAAGAAATTTCCCCTTTCAGTGCCATAGACTGGGAATCACGCCTTTAATAAATAGCCTTAGAGAAATCTGTCCAAACTATTGCAACAACTCATAATAGATGTTATTTTTAAAACTCAAATGTAAGCATAACAGAAAATTGTTGAGAGTTATGAGCATAAGTAGATAAATTGAAACAATTAAAAATAAAATTCACAAATATAAAATAAGATAATGGGAAAAAGCATACCAATCCAGGTTTTGGGTAGTTTTTGTTCTTGGGCTAAATATTGGTTTCATGGGTCTGCACTATATAATTCTATTTACTAATTTTCCATACATATATATTTGTCTTATCAGATATTGTGCATTAATATGTGTTTATCAGATAGTATGCATAAATTTTATACAGAATTAAAAATAAAATTTAATAATGAAAAATTAGTTCAAAAAATGAGATCGCTGGGCTCAAACAAACTAGCAGTTTTGGCTGTCTTCTGCCTCACCTTCACTCTCTCACTGTTTTAAATGCAAACTGCGTATTCTTGCCACACAAATCCCAAACTCCTAAAGTGAGGAAAATGGGGAACCTTGACAATCAGGTAGTCATTTGTGGACAGTGAGGAAAGCTATAGAAGAAACTACAGTGTGGTGAATAAGAATTCAGCCCTGAACTCATTTCAAACCCCGATCCTGTTTCAGGGGACAGAAATTTTAACTATCACCATTCCCACTCTTGAAGCTTTCAAAACAGGAAAGATATTTTTAGTGGAACAAAATTCCGTATGTAAAATATTAAATAGAAAAAGAATTTCATGAATGAATCATGAATGTTAGATTCCTAAGAAAGGGTGGTGCATTATAATCATGTATAATTACAATTTGTGGAATTAAAAAAATCATGCAAAATCTAAACCCGTCTAGGGAGGAAGTAAAACAATTTTGGAGAAACATTTCGCACAGAATCGGTGAGTACTGAGCAAGGGAAGTTCTCTCGCTGGTCTGGTGAGTGGCCTACAGCAGCCGAGAGGTCCCCTGTTCTTTGCCTTCAGTTTGCGCTGTGGGCTAAATATTGGCATTGGTGACACCTTTCCCCCGAGTTAAGTCACTGTCATCGAGCTAGAAGCTGGAAAGATTAATAATGCGCGATAACCTTTACTGAAAAGGAAACAGATTGAAGAAATCGTGCGTGGGAAAGAAGAGGGACTGACATGGCTGACTCAATAGCACACTCTGTGCCCACCCCCGGTACAACTTCCATTTACAATCAAGAACACGACTTTTCTCTTGCAAAAAGGTGTGAGCTCGCTAAATATTTAATCAAAATAAATGCCAGAAAACAATATCACCAAACTAAAAAATAAGGTTAATTAGCACTAGAGGAAAATGAATTGGTAGTGTATGAAGGCTCGTTTTACAATCACACCTGCTTTCAGTCATTTAATAATCTCAGTAAGTTGGTTGAATTACTGAAAGAGGACTTCTGGAATTGGAAAACTTAGTTGACAGATAGATCTAAAACATAAAACTAAAGACTATAAAACAAATCATAGATAGAAATGTAAGAGGAAAAGATGAAGCTTCCAAATTAAGAGGGCATGTTTAGAGCTGAGAAGGTAAGTGGGAAAAGGCCCACACTGCATTTATTGCAGAGAAATTCAAGAACTCTGAGTAAAAAGACCCTAAATTTTTTTCAGAAGTAAAACAACAGAAACAAATAGGATCCCTATCATAAAGGGGAAAAAAGGGTATACATATATTAAAAAAAAGAATTAGACTCTCTAATGTTCCAAATTGAAATCACCAAGCATGAAGCAAAGCTTTAAAGACTGGGAGGTAAAATATCCTGTAGTTACATTCTTATCTTCTGCTAAACCAGCATTATAGAAAGAGGGAAAGCAAAGATACTTTTCAAGTCGCTAGAGGAGAATAAAGTCAGAAAAGGAAAAATTAATCAGTACTATAAAAAGTTAAGATTTGGTCCAGTCATGTCAATAATCACATATATTATAATCAGATCAAATCTTGTATCACCTAAAATCAAATGATAAAATTTTCCACTAAAATCTCTCAGATTGGATTTAAGATACTCAGTGTTATGATATATTTAATAGAAACAACATGAAATAAAAATCACGCATCAACAATATCTAGCAAAAATGATTACAAGGATTTACCCTCCTGCAAGATTTTAAAATTCAAAAAATAATTGGAGATAATTGATATATTAGTCAAGTATATTTTGTGCATTTTACCTGTTCTACCTTTTATTTTTTTGTTTTTATTGATATCTAAATTTGCCTGAATATGGCCCCCCAAAACTCATATTTTCAAGCACGACGTGATTGTATTAAGCAGTGGGTCCCTGCGGAGGAGATTAAATTACAAGGTCAGAGCCCTCTCCAATGGGATTAGTGCCTTCCTTTGTGGGAGCTGCTCATCTCTTCTGCCCTTCCTCCACACTAGGACATGTTCGTCCCCTCTGGAGGACACAGACTTCCAGCTGGCATCTTAGAAGCAATGACAGAGCAGACATAAAGACTGCTGCCACCCATTTCTTGAACTTTTTAATTGCCATAACTGTGGGCAATAAATTTATTCTATTTATAAATTGCCCAGTCTCAGCTATTTAGGTATAGGGCACAAACAGACTGAGGCACTATCCTTACACACAAAAATGTGGTTTGATGTCTCCCTATTGAAAGTGTGGAAGATGTTCTTTAAGGAACTTCTCTCTGACCTCTTCATTTTGAGTAGATAAAAATGGATGGCTAGCAGAAGGCTGGCGCATCTGTTTCAAATTCTCCTGCAATGATATCATACATTCTGTGTATTGCACAGGAATCACTGAGCCATCTATACCACCAAGTTTCCTTCAAATAGGGTTCCAAATTCAATCTACAGTAAATCAGAAAGAGAGAGTTCTGACTTTTTAACTCAATTGAGAAACTCAACTTGGATAAATATCTCAACTTATTCTGGCATCCTATTTTTTGAGGTGCAGCAAAATGTAATAATGAACAGCCCTTCTGCTCAGATTAAAGTATGTTAAATGCAATTATTCTATTGCTACAGTTTTCTGGTCAGCATGGCAGGAAGAGCACCTATAATTCATGTGTTAGCTTTCTATTACAAATACCTGAGATAATCAGATTTTACTGAGAAAAAGTTTATACTCATGGTTTTGAGGTTTCAGTCCCTGACTGGTTGGCCCCATCGTTTGTGGCCTGTGGCAAGGCAGCATATCATGGTAGGAGCATGTGGTAAAACTGTTCACGTCATGGTAGAGATGTCAAAGAGAAGACTGCCAAAGGGCTGGGGTCCCAGTGTCCCTTCAGGGCACCCTTAGTGACTTGAAAATCTCCCACTAGGCTCCACCTCATAAAGGTTCCACCCTCTCCCGATGCCTTCAAAGTTAGGGGATCAAACCTTCAACCACAGCACCTCAGTATTAAGCAAGATATCAGAAAGGACCTCACTGACTCCCCCATACTGCAGAATATCACTGCCATTTGGTATGACTGTGGGCATACTTGAAATTCTGTAAGAGCTAAAATGAGGTTACTGAGTGAATTCAGCATCTCAGAATGAGCCACATGAGGCTGTACACTTACAACTTCGCACTCTGAGAGGCTGAGGTAGGAAGATTGTGAGTTTGAGTCAGCAAGACACTGTCTCAAGAAAAGAAAAAATAAACAAAAAATTTAAATGGCAGAGGAAATAAAGTCTCAAGAGACATCTGAATTTTCCTGAGGAAAGTCCTGATACAATAATTACTTAGTTATTGACAGCAAGCAGTGCAGACATGTCCCCTGCTTTAGCATTTCTCCAAGCCTCATTCATGAAATAAAACAAAGGACAAGGACGAGAACCCTAAAACCAAATATATTAATTTTTTAAAAACCACATATAACAATAAAATTAAGCATTTAGTTACAATACACGAGTTAAATAATAGCTAATTAAATCTTTACCTATGTTTTTCGAAATATAGAAAAGAACGAACAGGGTATCTTTGTCATCCTTTCTATTATACATATTGGCCCTTCAACTTTATAACTGTTTTTGAAATAATTTTTTTGAATCAATGCAAAAATCCTTTAGGTGAATTATGTTTTGATAACCTCTCTACAAAAACTGTTCTGGGCATCCCTCACCACTTGCCTATGTGTATTATCTATAATTGGCTTTTAATAGACTGAGACTAAATTATTAGGAAAAAGCCCTATCGCCAGGGAGTAGGGTTGTCAGATAGTACTGAGATGTAATACATCAAGTGCTCAGGCGGTCGGTCTTATCTCTTGCGCTGTTTATTTTCAGGACACGCATTCCAGAAAAAGTTTTCAACCTTTCCGACCGTTCTGATTTCAAATGGGCAAAGTAATGAGGACTAACAGCAAGGAGAACAATAGAATTAATGAGTCCTGGACACAAGCAACATATTAGATAAAAAATTTGTGACTGAAAGGATGATAAGACAAGCCTTCTTTACTAAGCAATGAACATTTTGCTTTCAAAACTAATTAAAAGTTCTCAAAGAAAGGCTTTTCTTTAAAGTCAGGGCTTCACAAAAGCTTCATGTATTTCAAGAAAAATATTTTGCAAAGAGAAAATTCGATATTCAAATATCTGTTTTTTTGTCTTGCTCATAGTCATATGAATGCAATGTAATCGTGCAAGTGTAATATGTGTCTAAAGTTCCGTATAGCAAAAAAGGTAATAAAAGAAATTTTTGATAGAACAAATATAGATTATTTTTAAAATAGTTTTAAATTTCAGTTAATTTCAGCTAAACTCCATCTGCCTTGACAATGTTTAGACTGTCGGCATTTTCTGTCACCCATGAAAATGCAAAGACCTTTCTGTGGCCGTGTCCTCTTTCGTCCTCTTCCATATTCTCCCACTTTATGGTCTCCTTTGTGATCTAGCTCTATTATTGGCTTCCGTGGTAAGAATCTCTTTTCATCATATGATGACTGCTTGTCCTTTAAGACACAGATCATCATTCAGCTTCTCAGTCTTACAATTTTCTAGAAGAAACAAGGTAACGTGGTTTCTGACCATTCGTAAGCTGTCTGTTCCAATCTAATTCTGCCTTTTCACAACTCTGCTCCTGAAAATGCTGAAAATTACTAATGTGAAAATCTTCAATATTTAAGTCCTTCCTGATCAGTAATTCTATTTTTAAGAGTTTTCTCTATGAAACTGTGTGCAAAGATTTTATTTTTGTAGTGCTATTAAACAAGAATAATAGGGAACCCAAAGTCTCAACCAATGAGTGTTAAAGAAGTTACAGTGACTTGCTTCATTAATTTATAAACCAGAGTAATAAGAATATAAAATATTTATTTTTTTGATAGTATATTCGAAGTGAACAAAACTAAATGAAAATCTGCTTGGTAGTTCTGTATTTTTGTTTAAAACGCAAGTTCTCTAACATTCTTAGAAACAGACTAGAAAATATTTCATTGCATTTCGTATATCATCTTTAGTGGAATGAGGCAATAATTTTTCTCTTAGTTTTCTAAATCTTCTAAAACATTAGTTATAAGCATATTTATATGAAAACAAAAATGTTACTTTAAAATGCTCGTATTCTAGGTTGATTTCCTTTTCCTTTATGTGGCAAAACTATTCTTAACCAAGACTCACCAGTACATGCTAACCCCATGAAAACTCTTCTCTTGCAAAGGACATCAGCAGTATCACAGATGAACACCTTTGTGCATATTAATCGTTGTAGCTTTGCATTTGCAGTCAAACTTGAAGTAGACTGCAATGAACTCAGCTTTTATTTTAATCATGTTTTCATCAATGTAAGTGAAATTTTGTCCAATGGGACCAGATTATTTTGTAGGCATATCTATTTAAGAAAATGCTTGAACATCAATCCAGTTTGTGCTTTCATCCATCAAATTCTTCAGGCAAAAAAAAAAAAAAAAAAGAAATTTGTTAGGGTTCACCTTTACGTTCAAGCTTGAGGATACTAATTTTCCCACTCTAAGAATAGGATTACATTTATGTCAATGTATTATTATGCAGAATTATTTTTTAAAAATAGAAGAAAATTATTTATGATATGTCCCATTCTAAGTAATCATTTTAAATGTTTTGGTTCATAATTTTCAGGTACTTTACCATGTTCATTTGTAGAATTCTGTGTACAAGGTGACAAGAGCCTTGATACTGTTTAAAAATATCTAAATGATATTTTCAACGTCCATGTGATGGGATTTTTTTTCCTTCATTAATTCTATTTAGAGGTATATGCATGTGTATGTGTTATCACATATTATTCAATATTATATAGTTTATAATCATGTTTTATGATACAATATATATCTATATATATTCATATGTTTTATTAAGTTCCATGAGTTTTCTTTTAGTAATAACATATGTAAAACATTGTTCTAATATGTCAGAAGGAGAATGATGGAGATCATAAGTACTTTCCAAGATTTTATTTCCAAACAACACTGTTGAAATTCCCTTACACAATGCTCTATGGGGCAGTACCTGACCGTCTTTGGAATCCTTGCTTTATAGGTCATACACATATTTAATATTACTAAATAATTCCAGACTTCTGTCCAGAATGCCTCTATTTGTATAGACAAGTACAAAAATACATGAGCACTTTTATAACCATGCCAGTTATTAGTATCTGATATTCTAAATTTGCCTATCTGATGGAGAAAATGTGGCATCATACACCTATTTTTAACGTGCTTTTCTGCAGTAAAATGGATATAAAAAGTCTAATTCTTTTACGTAGATTTTCTTACTAATGTTCATCAAAATATCAGTGCATTACATGGTTTTCTCAAGCTCCACCATCACACTCTTCTCTCTCAAATGCACTCATCTTCTCCTTCATCCCAAACAGTAACATTATAAAATAATCTTTCTTATATTCCCTCCTGTCTATATGTAATAAGAGTGGATATAGGATAAGTGTTTATGGTCATTTATGGCCTTCCTCTTCTGGTTCCAGAGGATGACTTATTTAAACACATGAAAGCCCACGTGCCATGGAATTCTCTGTCAACAAAAGCATGTTTACTTCCTACATCTCTCTTTATCCATAAGTCAATTTTTAACTTTTATTAAAGCATATTTTTTAATTTCATTGGTTTTACTGAAAAGGAAAAAATGGAAATATAGTTCTTGAAAAACCATACTGTTGTTTTCAAAAAAGTAAGAAAATGTTAGATAACAGATTTTTTTGCAAGAAATTACCTCCTTCTGGGAAGTATTTATAACATATTTATAACTCTATGTTATAATCAAAGAGTATATCTGAGAAATGTGAAGTCCAGTTGGTAACTTAAAATGGCCCCAAAGATTTAGTCTAATTTGTTAAGGAAAAAACTGTATTACTTAGGGAAATCAAGCAATTTCTTCTCTTACTCATCCAAAGAATTTTCCCTGGGTTAACTTATAGGGCAAATTATTTATGACAACTTGAAAGAAACAATGAAAAATTGACAGATTTATTTTACAGATTAAAAAAATCTGTGTATTTCCTCCCTTAATGATCTTTTTTTTTTGATTCTTTCTAAACAACGATATTTCATGAAACAGTAAGTGAGTCTTCATATTTTATTTTCTTTCTTGATTTGCATAAGTACTTCAATTTTTCTAGATAAATGTTTAATATAGTAACATATTGATACATAAGCAGATGCATTTTATTATTTGGTTATTCTTTTACTTCCCCTTGCCCTTCCGTTAATCAAGGCAGAACTTTAAATCGATTTGATGATAAATTGCATTCTCACTTCAAGTACCATAAGAGAGTCTTGAAATTAATAGTAGAGAAAATGATCTTGAAATCAGAAGGATTTTACCATCAAAAGTACATGAAATTATAATACCCCAAGCCTTGAGGAAAGCAGCAAATAATGTTTGTTTAAAATCAATAGACTAACAAGAAGACATAGACAAAGGGGAAAACAGTAGTAGCTAATTCTAGCAGCAATAAACGTTGGTATGGTAAGGGATGCTTGAAAGCTGTAAAAGCTAAAGGAAGAGTACTGAAAGAGAAATGATGTATCAGGTTCCATATTTTCAGGGTAAATCCAAGACAAAAACAATTCTTATTTTCTTTCAAAGTTTCTTCTGTTTACAACATGGATATCAATATTTTAGTTTAAAATGTCCTGTTCACATGCTATGCAACTGAAGTATGTTAATTTTCAATTTGATAAAGTATAGCACTTGATTGGTTAAATCATCCAATACAATCCTTCTGTGAAAGTAGAATTTCTTTTAATCTCTTTTTGAAAGCACGACTATTTGATTTTATTTTTAAAAATTTCACTTGATGCTATTTAACAATGATTTACTTATAAATGATTTGACTATATCAGTGATAAGAAGCAAGAGACCTGAACATATAAATTGTGCAAAATAATTTTAATGATTTCTATACTGTTTCCCCATAGCATAGAGTTGGAATTTCTTGTGAAATTATGACCCTGGATGCCAATACAAACCAGAAGATCACATATAAAATCAAACTCTTCGCTTTCTTACTGAACAATTGTAAAGCAGAAATAACCTATTATTGTCCAGATACTTACATTCTTTCACAGAATAAAATCTCTGGTCACCGTGAACTATCTGGAGTGTCTTCAGCAGTATGCAATTATAAATGTTCATCATCATTAGATTGAACATTCAATTACTCAAGTGTTATTCTTTTTAGAACATTCATGCTGGAAAATGCATTTAATTGTGCCAATAATCTTCCAAACATATAAAAGTAATAAAATTTATAAGTACACTTTAGGGTGTTCTAATCAGTACTGCCTCGGGATACTGTTTGTTGGCAACAAACAGTATGGTTCCTTTCTGGCTCATAACTGGATGAAAATGAAGTGTTGAAATATATTATTCTATATAATTCAGTAATTAATTTACATATACATATATGTATACACACACTAGCATTTATCTAGTAGAAAAAATACTAGATATTTGAAAAGATGTTAAAATACTTTTAACTAAATGTTAAAAACTTTTACATACTTGGAAAATCAGCCTCGATTTACTTCAAAATGTTTTCCAAAATAATAATTGAGCTTGACTTTTCAAGCATGTAATTGTACTTAATAAACTCTGCATCTGTGCACTAGCGGAACTCTAGTCCTTTGAAGGAGTGAAAAGCACTTCCATAGTAGACTAATTTACTCCCAATTTATAGTTATGCCTTGGGAAGAACATGGCTTATTATGCACCCCAGTGACTAACTTATGTGTTACCAAAGCCAGTGGTGGGTAGTTAACTTGCCTGCCTTTTCCCAGCAAGGCTATATTAAAAGGAAACTGAGAATGGCTATCAGTAAATTACCTATTTTATAAATTAACAAAAGTGTATTAAACTCATATTTGATTTCTATTGTAATAAAGTTGTTTTATTCATTTTAAACATTGTATAAATCCATATATTGCTTATGAATATATATATGTTGTTGAAATTTTATATGATACTGATACACTAATGAAAACAGCATGCTAAAGAATTCCATCCTGGGCTGCACAATGCATTGTCGAGGAGCACCATAATAAATTATAGCTAAAGTTGTAATTCCAAGCATAGAGTCGTTAACTGTGATTGCATTTCAATAGTGGTATTATAATGATAGAAGAAATACTTTAACAAATATAGTCCTAACTTAAAAATATAAACTAATAAATTATCCTTAAATTGAAAAGTATAGCAACTATCTTGTATCTTGTAATATTTAATAGACTATACTAAGAAATAAAGCAAGGCTTTCTCCCTTAAATGAACCACTTGCAACTAAATAGAAGTTCAAATTCAAAGTATATTTTGCACAAGAAGTTCTCAGAAGATGACAAGGTTTTTAGGGATCAATATTTCTAATCTCCAATTAAAAGCAATGAATTTATCATAAATTGTAAGCTAGCATATGTATATAAATAATAGTTTATATACATATTTATAAAAAATTTTCAAAGTGCCAGGCATAAGAGTAATCAAAAAGAATATATTCCTCTAAGAATAAATCTAGTCGAATGTATATATAATTGTGTAATAGGTTTATCAAGAGAGTTAACACAAGCAACAGAAAATGGTGCATTTACTTTACTATAGAATATAATAGAATAATTATAAATACATTAAATGCTTGATATAGAATCTGGAGCAACATGGTGTTTTTCTGAGATTTTTTACCCTTCCTTGATCATTATTTGCTATCTGGGGCAAAAAAAGGAATTCACATCCAATAATTAGTGTTTCAGGCAACAGCTCATAGGAACTATGGTGGCAGAGAGATCTGGACACAGCCCAACTTCATACTAGGACAGCTGGGTGACATCCAGCAGATCACCTACCTCCCTTTACCATGGGAATTCTCCAGTCTCCTTCCCATACTGCTGGTGAGAAAGGGCTGAGCTAGCAGACACGTAACCATTTTTAGGACAATGTGAAGGTTGAATTATAGTTGTTATTAATCCTCTTTCTGTTTCTCTTCATAGCACTAGTTGGAATTTTCCATTTTATTTGAGAAAAATGCAATTCTACTAGAGAAAACTGGAAAAAAAAGGATTGATATAAAATATTAACAATAAGGAAATAGCAGGAGACATATTTCAAAGAGAATAATTTAATATTTTGTAAAATAGGCTAAAGGTAAAATACCTGGAATATAAAGTAAAGCAAACAAATATCTTTATTCTAGATGAAAAGAGATAAAATTACCAAATCAGTAATACTCCACTTCTGGGTCTCTAACTCAGTCACTCGTTGGTAACAAAAAGTGTGGTTCCTTCTTGGCATAATCCTGTTTGATTATATCCTTCCTGTTGGTGTATCTTTCCTACTGTTTGCTTGAGAACCTGATTAATTTAAATGCCATTTATCACTTGATTCATCTAACTTCCTTTGTTCTAAATCTGTATTCACCGAGGAATTTCTATAAGCTACAGGGACAGAGAGCATGTTCCACTCGTGCCGACTCACTTATTTCAATCTCTGTGACAACTGTGTTTTTCATTAGGAGTCATTGAACTGTTTTTGTTGTCGAACAAATAAACAATGTCAGTCTAACTGTGGCAAATCACGGCCCTGCTCTGGGCCTTATTTTTTCTTGCTTTAAAACGTTAATAGTGAGGCTGGTGATTTGGCTCAGTGGTTAAAGTGCTTGCCTTGCAAGCACAAGGTCCTGAGTTTGATCTCCAGCACACAAAAAAAAAAAAATTTAGAGTTTTTTTTTTTAACAAATGTGGTAATGATTAAATGAAACCATTTGCTCTCATGAGGTTTTGGAAATACTGTTATTTTGGACTCCAAGGCAGTAGTAAACCTAGTTGGTGTAGACTTCTACAAATGGATATTGCCTAACCCCTCTGGGCACTGGATTCTTGTCTGGAGAAGTCAGGGTGAACTACTGTGTATATCAATACCAGATAGTAATGTTACACTTACCATGGTAATAACCATAATAACAGATGATTGAATGTGTATTTTGTACTTTCTTCATAATCACATGCAGTAATACCAGTTTTATTTCTTCCTTTCAATACTAAATTTTAAAAAATTCTTGTTATATTGTATTCATGAGGCTCTCTAATATGATGAACACAATATGGGAGGTCCTTTATTCTTTTTTGTTTCCAATTTCATCAGAAAACTTTCCATATTTCATTTTTTTAAATTTTTTATTAGTTTTACCAAGAACATGTATTGGTACATTGTATACATAATGATCATAATCAACATGGTAATTTTGTACCTGTACATGATACATCTTGGTTTTCCCCCCTCTTCCCCCCTTCCCCTCCCCTCCCTTCCATTCACCCACCCCTCCCTATTTGCAACAAGTGTAGCACCGCCATAAAAAAGGATAAACTAGAGTCATTTGTATGTAAATGGATGTTCCTGGAGAACATACTATTAAGTGAAATAAATCAGACACTTATAAGTACACATTGAATTGTTTCTCTGATATGAGAAACCATAAGTGTAAATAAGGACAAAGGGGTAGAATAGATATTTTGTTTAAAAAAAAGAAAAAAGAGAGATAGTATTC
>PVJO010030590.1:0-15317 GCA_004026905.1 Hystrix cristata | reverse complement strand
ATGGAACCTCCAGTTGTAGTTTTTTGAGGAATCTCCATATTGATTTCCACAGTGGTTGGACCAGTCTACAATCCCACCAACAGTGGAGGAGTGTTCCTTTTTCCCCACAGCCCCGCCAGCATTTGTTATTGGTTGATTTTTCCATATACGCGGTTCTTTCTGGAGTGAGGTGGAATCTTAACGTTGTTTTGATTTGCATTTTAAAATACCTTCCAGCTCCTTTTCTTTCCTCTTACACCCGTGGATAAAGCTGCGCTATTGCTTTTTCCCATGCAGTTCCTACAGCAGGCCGTAATCGGAACGAAAATGGCACAACATACCGAGGGCCTGCTCTGTTCCAGATGGAGGGCTAAGTACTTTACCTGCATTATTTCAACAACCATCCTCTGAGGCAGGTAGTCTTATTTATAGATGAGCAAGTTGAGGCTCAGAGAGGTGAATTAAGTTGCCCATGATCATATGGTAATATGGAAGATGATTAGGAATCACGTCAAGACTATCTGACTCCAAAATCATACTTCTTAATCTTTTTTAAACCACTTGATTTCAGGGGACTCATAGTTTCCTTTACTTGGTCAAATCAGAGCAATAGCTTTTGAGTCCCAATTGCGTTTGAATATGATTATCCCCCCCTTCTCCTTTTCTCCTCCTCTTCCTTTTGATATAGCTTTAACATATGAGGAAAAACAATTTATTTCCACAACAGATGATTGTTTAGCCCTCAGGTTCTGAATCCGTCTTGTGTGTGTTCCCATTGATTCTAAGGCCCATCCTGCAAGACACTATGCAGAAACGATGATCCCTAGAATGCCAGCACCATGGTTACAATTTCCTGGTGTACTAGTTTAAAATGCAGACATCTAGATTGCCCTGCGGGTTAGGATAAGATTTTGGGCACCCAGGTGGGATCCAGGAAATGGTTTTTTTTTTTTTTTTAATAGATGACTTTTTAAAAGAGTTTATTCTACAACTAAAGAAAACTTCAATAATAAGAAATATATTAATATAATTCTTTTCATTTTTTATTTAAAATTTTTTATTGATACATATTTGCCATACATAGGGCTCATGTTCATCATAGGGAATTTATACATGTACACGATATATCTTAATTCTTCTTTTTCCCATTCCTCTCCGCTCCCTTCAATCCTCCTTCTCCTCTCAATAGAAGCTTTGTTTCTGTTTTTTCCTTCCATTCTTTGTTTTTAGAATCCCGTTTTCCTTCCTTTTCTTGCCCTCCCCCTCATTGTTCCCCTTCTCATTTGAACATGTTCTCCTATTTCCCAATATTTATCCTCCATTTTTTTCCTACTTTACCCTTTGAGTTTCTCACACAAGAGAAACAATGAAATATTTAAAATTATAGTCTCAAGGTGCATCCATTTTCTTACAAATGATTCAAGTTTATCTGTCTTTATGGCAGAGTAGTACTCCATTGTACATAAATTACACATTTTCTTTATCGACTGGTCTATTGATGGGCATATGGGCCATTTCCAAGATTTAGATATTAAAAATTATTCTGCTATAAACATAGGTATGCATATATCTCTGTGGTGTGATGTTCTTAACTCTTTTGGGAAGATCCCTAGAAGGGGAACAGCTGGGTCAAATGGAAGCTCTACTTTTAGTGTTTTGAGGAATCTCCATGTTGATTTCTAAATTTTTTTTTTTTTTTTTTTGGTGCCAGGGATTGAACTCAGGGCCTTGGGCTTGCTAGGCAAGCACTCTAACCACTGAGCTAAGTCCCCGACCCCATGCATGTTGATTTCCACAGTGGTTGCACCAGTCTACACTCCTACCAACAGTGGAGAAGGGTTCCTTTTTCCCCACAGCCTCACTAGCATTTGTTATTGGCTGATTTCTTGATGATAGCCATTTTTTTCTGGAATGAGATAGAATCTCAGTGTTGTTTTAAATTGCATTTCTCAAATGTCCAGTGATGTTGAACATTTTTTCATATATTTATTTGCTGTTTGTACTTCATCTGGGAAGAATATATTCATTTCAGATGCCCAATTTTGGATTGTGTCTTTAAATTTGGGGGAATCTGATTTTTTGGGGAGGGTGCTGGGGATCAAACTCAAGGCCTTGTACTTGCTAGGTAAGTGCTCTACCACTTGAGCTAAATCCCCAACCCCTTGATTTTTTTAAAAGTTCTTTATATATTCTAGATATTAGTCCTTTGTCTGAGGAGCTAATATGTGGTCTATTTTGGAGACTATCCCGTGTACATCTGAGAAGAATGTGTATTCTGTCATTGTGGGGTAGAACACTCTGTAGATATTTACTAAGTCCGTTTGTTGAAAGGCTTGGTTCAACTCTGCTATTTCTTTGTTGATTCTTTTTGTCTAGTTGATCTGTCTGTTTGTGACAGTGGAGTATTGAGGTCCCCCATTACAATTGTATTACTGCTTATCTGATGTTTTCATATCCATTGGTTTTTATTTTATGTAATTGCATGTGCCGGTATTTAGTCCATATATATTTATGAATGTTATCTCTTCCTCTTGGATTGTTTCCAAGTATCTAGTGACCTTCTTTTTCTCTTTTGATCAGTTTTGGCTTGAAATACAGTTTGTCTGCAAATAGAATAGCTACCCCTGCTTTTTTTCTGGGTTCCCATTCATGGAGTCCAGTTTTTTCCTATGTTGTGTATTCCTGGTTTTCTTTTTTTTTTTTTTTTTGTGGTGCCGGGGATCGAACTCAGGCCCTTGTGCTTACAAGGCAAGCACTCTGATCACTGAGCTAAATCCCCAGCCCCTATTCCTGGTTTTCATTACTTTCCTAAGCTCCTCTGTTTTTAACTACTTAGCAGTTTAATTGTTTAGATACTGGATGACCAAACATTGCATTTTTCTTTAATTTTTACAAGACAATATAACATGAAATATAGAAACAATAATGTCATTGAATTTATTCAATACAAGAATTGGCTGATTGAAATGACATCTGCCTAAGCAACACTCAGGGTAGTCAGTATATAAACAAATATGCTGCCTGAGTGATGCTAGGGTAAATTGTTAAGTAGTTAAATTGTTACTTCTGCTGCTACCATTTCAGAAAATTCAGCTGAGTGACTTTTGATTTCTTCTACTTCAGTGCCCCCTGGATTTGCTTGGTCAAACTGGAGGTCTGGGGCTGCATCTTATGTATTTTCTCATTTTCTATTTTTTTTTTGTTCAGTTTTGTTTGTTTGTTTGTTTCTGTTTTGAGGCAGGGTCTTGCTCTGTAGTTCAGGCTGGCTTCAAACTTACTGTGTAGCCCAGGATTGCCTTGAACTTGTGGTGATCCTCCTGCCTCAGCATCCGGAGTGCAGGCATGCAGCACCATGCTCAGCTTATTTTTTATATTTTAAACTTATGATTTTTTTTTCTAGAATTTTCTATTGAATAGTTTTGTACTATGGTTGATTGTGGATAACTGAAAACAAGGAAAGTGAAACCGTGACTAATGGGGAAGTAGTGTATAGTGGATGGAACCTGTGGCATTTGACAAACTGCCTTTTAATAAACTCAAGTTTATGAATGAATTAGAGAAGTATGAATTTTGGAATCAGACCTTGGTTTTGAGCCCAGTTTTAGCCGTTTTTAGTTATACAACCTTAGGCGAGTTGTTTGGAGGGCGGTAATGAAGAGTAAACAGCTATGGATAGTGTGCAGGAAAACAGTGATGTTTGAGTACACTGGTGACGCTGGGAGCTGGGAGTTTTGGGCACCTGCTGGGTGCCAGACAGCCACTGTGTAAACTTCGTCTCTGTAAATTCACTGAACCTGCGCGGGGGCCTCGTGAAGCAAGGCCGTCATCAGTCTAAGTTTACGGAGAGGAGGTTGGAGCTCAGAAAGCAAGCTGAGCCAGGAGGTGGTGTCAGGAAGCTGGGCCCCGGGGGTGCGCTGGTCAGCTCCATCCCTGGCTGTCATGTGATAACAAGTACAAACTGATAAAAATACTGGCTGGAAAACAAGGACAGCATTCTACCTTTCTCCCCAGAATATGTAAATACTACATGGTAAGTTCCTCCTTGAGATACTTATTCGGTCCAGTATTAATGCACGTGTTCAGTGAGACACGACAGGGCTGCTTTGGACAGAGCCGCTCTCTCTGCGCCGTTCTCTGGCCTGCGGCGCGGGGATCAGCTGGGAGCTTGGTAGAAGGTGAGATCTTGGCTCCGTCCCAGACCAGTGGATCAGAATCTCTGGGCACGAAGTCCAGCTATCTGGTCAAACAAGCTGTGCGAGTGGTACTGAGGCGCCCCGAGGCTGAAATCCACTGGTTTAGGACATGAAGCAAACGCTCCCTTCTTCCCTTTTAGGGTTTATAACAGCAGAGGAAACGTTTGTGTACTCACTCCTTGGTGATTTTTCTAGAGTTATGGTTGGTCTTAGGAGGGAGGGTGTTTATTCAGGGCTCTCCTGCTCTGGGCAGTCCGAAGTGTCGGACATGCAGCTATCCGTGAGACAGGGAGCTGGCGCTAGTGCGGTTGCAGGCAGCCTCATGGGAGGGAACAGACGGGCACATGGGAGGAGAGCCCCGTGTTGGCAGCGTCAGGACGTAGCAGGCACGGAGCACCACAGTGCGGTTCCCTTTGCGGCTGAGTTAAGCAGGGTGGCGGCCAGCAAGGGGAGACCTGAGTGGTGCCTGAAGGGTAAGGAGGGTTGCCCGAGACTGCCAGCCGGCACCTGAGCCTTAGCGAGCATCCATTCTCGCATCGTTTACGGGTAGAATAACAAATTATGAGGAGGTTACCCTCAAAACCAGGTCAAGAGGACAGGGGGAACTACTTCTTAGTGGCCGCAGATACTACTGCACATGTATACAGAACCTAGATGCAGGGGTGTCTCGGGGTGTAGAGAAGGACCCTTTAGGTCGGATCAGGGAAGACTTCCGAGGAGGAAGCCAGCAGGGTAGAAATGACGTGGATGAAAGGTTTTCCTCATAGCAAGGGCAACTGAATCAGAAATAACAAATAGAAGGCAGTGTTCCTGCTGGGCGTGGTGGTGATTGCCTGTAATCCCAGCACTTTGGAGAAGGAGGCAGAAGAATCACAAGTTCCAGGCCAGCCTGGGCTACATAGTGAGACCCTGTCTCAAAAAAAAAGGAAGACGGTGCTCCCCAACTTTTAGTAAGTGATGGCGCTTGAGAAAAAGGCGATTGTGAGGCACCTCGGGGTAGTGGAGGCAGCCCAGGCCGCTCGGGTGGAGGAGGCCGAGTGTTTCACAGGATTGCAATAGGGTGGTACTCAGATTGGTTTGTTCTGGCTCAGAGGAGCTTCGGCTGTTCACAATAACCAGAGTGTACGGAAGAGGGAGGGCTGGGCGGGGGGAGCTAGGAGTGGAGAGGTAGCAGAGATTGTTTTCCAGGAGTCATTTTAATGTGAAATGCGGTGACCGGCCAGGTACAGTGCTACACATCTGCAGTCTCAGCTCCTCGAGAGGCAGAGGTGGGAAGATTGCTGGAGCGCCAGAGTTTGAGAACAGCCTCTGCACCATGGGGAGATCGCATTTCAACAACAAGGGATAACTGCCATTTCAAATGAAGTGAAAAAGGATTTGTTATATTGTTAATTTTTTCGCATGCTAGGGATGGAATCCAGGGCCTCACACATCTTAAACAAACACTCTACTGCTAAGCGGCAGCCCTCGGCATGAGAAACACTTTTTTTGAAAGCCCGTATGTTCTACAAAGTATCGTGAGGCAGCTGGTCTCTCCTCTAGACGCCAGGGGAAGAGGCTTTCCTGCCACCTTGTGTGCAGAGGAGAGGCTGCGTGTTGCCACAGTCGGAAGGTGAGACTTCCACTGGGCAAGTGCCGGAAGTTGTTGCTTGTAGGAGAGGAGACAGCTTCACTATGTTCCCTCTGCCTGAAATGGAAAGTGACAAACCTTAATCAAACTCATTTGGGCTTTCATTTCAAGAACCTCACTCTTTGGGAAGTAGATATTAGTACAGTTTAAATGTAAGTCATATCCAAACTTCATTTCACAAGAACTGTGGGATTTAGCCTTGCTCTGCGTATGTGTTTTGTACCAGAACAAGACCTCTCAGCCAGGCCAGTCACAGACTGTGTTTGCACAATGAAGCACAGTCTCCATCTGCAAAGAAAGGAGGAGAGTGGGCAGAATGGCCTCGGTCTCTGGGATGCCTCTGATGCTCTTCACCCTCCCGACCTTACTTTACAAGTCCCTTTTTGTTTTTTTAGAGAGGGGTCTTGCTACGCAGTCCAGGCTGTCCTCAAGTTTAGGATCTTCTTGCCTACTGAGTACCGGGATCGTAAGTGTGTGCAACCACATCCGGCTCTTCTACTACAAATCAGAGCTGGAAAAGCAGAAGCAATTGGTGAGGAGGTGAGATTTACATCAGAAAGATAATAGTCAAAGGATGAAGTTATAACAATCTAAAGATCTTGATTGGCTTTATTTTGTGATTCTACAGTCAGGCACCACTTCATCCCACAGCGTAGAGGAGCTGCTCTGCTGAGCCAAGCCGAGCTAAAGAGATTAGTTTTGAAGACTGAGAAGGGCCGAGGAAAGCAGAAACGGGACAAAGAGCACATCGCTCATTTCAAAGTTACTTTTGCTGGAAGGCAGGGGCAGAGGAATAGGGAAATAGCAGATTGGTTCGCATCGCCAAGTTATTGTTTTTATGAGATTAAAGGATTAAGCGTTGTAACGATTAAAGCAGAGGGAAGACGACTGTGCTGCCATTTGGTTTGCTTGCAAAATTTGGCTACCTCTCATCTCCTGATTCTTTGCAGGGTCAGATAACAATTTTTAGTTTGGGTTTGCCGATGTGAAACTGTAGTGTGATTATCAGGCTGGTCTCTTGGGAGCAGGGCAGGCGTTTATCCCCAACACTGGCCTCCTGTAATTTTTAATTAACAAAACAAACAAACAACTAAACTACTGGAAGGAGGAAAAAAGAAGAATAAACTTGGAAACGAATAGACTCAGAGATGAAAAGCTAAGTGGAAATGTCTAGGAAATTTTTGTTCAGGATTTGAGAGCTATCATTTATACAGAAGATAGGATAGAAATAGGGAGAACAGATTTGAAAGATGTTTTGCCATGCATATGAATTTACTTTCTTCCATTCCTGGACTCTTTAGTCTTTGAGATAAAAGCCCATGAAAGCTATAGTTGCTTTTTATTTTTTAGTGTTTTTGCGGACTGTGTTTTGGAAAATGCTGCTCCATGGGGAGCTGAACTGCAGGGACTGGAGTGTTGTTAGGCTGCCCAACATGGCTTTTCTTGAGTGTTAGAAAAGACTGCATTTAATCAGCTTTTAAAATTTCAATATGTCCTTTGGCTTTTCACCATAAGGTCACTTAGTGTTATGGGGTAACTCCTCCTAAAGTGGCTTGCCAATTAAATGTTACCAGGTTCTGGGTTGCTCCCTTCTCCTTCTGGAGTTGCATTCCAGGTTCCTCTCATCTTGAACAAAGAACTGAATGAAACGAGCAAAAGCAGTGGCAGAATTTATTTGAAAAAGTAGAAGTGAAGAATGAGAGAGAAACTGGCTCTGTAGAGCCAGCTTGGGCTGAGTAAAAGAGGAAAACACAAGATAAACGTACACCCTGGAGGAAGCAGAGTGGGATATTTCGAGGAAAGCCGTGATAGCAAGCTATTCATGGCTTTGGTGCACCCTTTTAGACTGTCCAAATCTCAAAGAAACCAACAAGAATGTCTACATTTGGGTGCTGAGGGGTGGTGCTGGCATCCCACATCTCAGGCTGAAGTCAGTTCTGGGCCATCCTACTGAAAACCTGCTTGACTTCTCAAGAGAAGTCCACATGCAGGCTTTGGGAACCACTCTGTGCATGTATTCTGGGGTCTTGTAATTAACAGGCCACACCTACTTCCCCAGCCAGTTTTGCCATGCCCTAATCTCCTATGTCATTAGGAGGTTTAGATTAGGTGGTTGAGCAAAAGAGAAGAAGGGAAAGACATAATTCAGGAACTTGTAGTAAAGGAGAATCTCTAGGGGCACAGCTTCCTGATCATGATGAAATAAATGAGTAATAAAGCTTCTAGAAGAACCTTAATTTCTTGCCATCAATTTGGTCTATAAAAAGTGATTTTCATATACAGCTTTTCTTTTTCTACTTTAAACAAGAATCTGGTATCTGAGTAGAGATTTCGTTTCAGGAATTCAGGACAAAATCTTCAGGTTGTAAGATCATGTTAGGGTAAGAAGGGGTGGGAAAATGCAACAGAGAGTATGATGTGTGTATTACCAAGCTTTTAAAAAAATTATGGCAAAATACACATAATGTAAAATTGACCATTAACCACTTCTAACGGTAGGTACACTCACATAATTATGCAACCAATCTCCAGAACTAAGTCACATAGGGAAGGGGTATGGATAGAGGGAGGAAGTATTGTAGCTATTTTTGCTATGTACCACAGAATGTTAGGATTTTGGTGGTAGTAGTCAGGTGAAAAATTTACCACTCTACTGGGGTTATAATAATAGTATGGTTGGTTTTTTATGCCATTACAAATATTCCAGAGCCCTTTAAAATGTTGCTGGCTAGACTTAGGAGACAAAGAATAAATTTTCCTTGGGATGGTTATCAGATAGCTCTGGGATTTAACCATTAATGAAGCTAAGTATGAATATTTAAAATAAGCTTTAAAAATTGAAGTAATTTTAGATTTACAGAAAGATTACAAAGATGGTACAGAGTCCCCAATATCTTTTATCCAGCCTCCTCTGATGTTAACAATGTACCTTGTTACTGTAGTACACTTGTCAAAACTAAGAAACTAATGCTGTATGTTACTATTAATTAGACTCCAGTCAATATTCAGATTTTACCTTTTTTGTCATGAAAGTTCATTTTCTGTTCTAAGATGCAATCCGGGATACCGCATTGCTTTTAGCTGTTAACTTAAACTTATTAAAATTCTCAGAATCGATGCATCATGATGAAATTGTTCTTTCCCTCAAAGCGATTCATGGTCAGTTCTTAGCTAACACTGACCATATCTTTCATTCATTAGTCTAGTTTGGCTTAGTCTATTGGCTTTCTAGTGCACTGCAGCCTGAGGCTTTGTCCTGCCTTCCCACCTCTCTCCTGCACCTCTCTCTCTCAGGAATCTCTAATCTAGGAGGCTTCTCCCATCCCGAGTTCCTTCCCTCAGTCCACATCACTGCTTCCCAAGCTTCTCTTAAGTGTATAAAGTCACACATGTTTGACGGTTACAGTGTCACTCCCTTGGATGGACGTGTTCCCTACGAAGAGCTCACTGCTGGTGAAATCGCAGCTGTGAGTGTCAGTGGTGAGTGGGTAGCCGGGGTGGAAGAGAGGTGAGACTCTCACGGCTGCCACCCTGCTCCTTTGCCTTCCCCGTCCGTTTTAGGACTTGCCTTATTGGTGTGAATATGATAATATCCTTTGTTGTGTCCCAAAATGCAAAAGGTCAACAAAAAGCAAGTAAGCGACCAACAAAAGACCCCAGTGGTTATGCAGGAGTCGATGAAATAATTATCCCACGTGTCTTTTTACAGATACATGAACTCGCTCTTCTGCAGCGAGATGTCAGACTCCTGGTGTGCGCCTTGCTCCTTCTGTTGTTCCTGCAGCCCAGCCTGGGTTCCTCTCCAGCATTTTAACTGGGAGTCCTCCTCAGGAGCCGTAGCTGGGTTTCAGGCTGTGTTGTGCATGCCCAGTGTGAGCTCTGGGGAATGAGACAGCGGATGTTGTGCTGGTCCCGGAGGTCCCGGAACTTGTTTTCTTGACCCGTCACTGAAGTCAGCCCGCTCTGTGGTCATTTGCTGCCTGCTCAGAAGGTAGAGCGAGGCACGTACGACTGCTGGACTCCTGGTAAGGGTGACGTGCCCGCCTGTCCAGTGAGTCAATTAGGCAGGCGAAGGCAGGCGCGGTTTCTGCAGGTGATTTCTCGCCTCCAAAACCTTAAGCTTCTCCGGCGCCCTCACCGCCACGAGTCGTCAGCATCATAACAAAACATTACTTCTTCAGCCCACACGGACACCGTGCACACACTCTTACTTCTAGTTCACCTTTCCTCCCACGCCCAGTGCCGCCCAATCAATGGCCAACCCAGGTACACATAATCAGGAGAGGTGTGCACGGCGTGAGACCCACATGGATTTGCACGTTTGCTTCACAAGCAACATGGGGTCCTTTGGGGTCCTGAGGAGCTCCTAAATGAAAACCAGGTATTATTATTTTTTCAGCTTAAAGATTTTATTATTAATATTATTTTTGATTGACAAATCATAAATGTATACATTTATGGGGTGCAATGCCATGTTTTGATAAGTACAGGTATGCGACATGGCACAATTAAAATAAGCCAATTAACATATTGCCTTGCTTACACATCAGTTTTTCTGGCGGAACATTTGAAGTTTATTCTTATTTTGAAATATGTAGCACGTTATTTAGATGAAAGCAATTGTTTCTTTGCTCGAAACAGTGGAATCTTACAAAGCAGTTGAAGGAGACCTATAAAAGGCATCACGGAGGTCTCCAGGTTGGTAACTCAAATGTGAGCCGCAAAGTAGCTATGTCCACAGTTTGGTAAGGCTTTCAAGCCTGGGGTTTCAGATGTACTCCAGCCCACTTTTCTCCCCTTTTCTGGGCAGATTTTCTAAGCATGCTGCATTGCCCTGTTCATTCTGCAAGCCCCGCCGTCTGTGCTCCTCGTTCCCCTGTGCCGGTAGACAGTGTGCCGGGACCCCCTACTCAAGTGTCAGGCTTCTCCTGTGACTCCCAGGCCTTGCTTGGGTATCTGAGCGGCTCACTCCCTTTCTTTTCTTTTGGTTTTTCTTTGCTTCCTGTGGCTCGTTCAACTCCGGATGGCTGTGCTCGGCAGAGAGGTACACAGCAGACTTTGAAGAAATTTTGCTCAGTATGTGTGTTAAATGAATGCTGTCTTATGTAAAGCTGTGATTTTTCTCCTAGTCTACACTGAGTCTTTCTGGAGTTTATTTATTCTTTCAATAGAAATCAGGTTAATAGGTTGTTTAAACAAACATATCAGATACCTTTGATTAAAAACTTGTCAAAGTATCCGAGATATTAGAAGTTTATAGGTGACAGTGTGGATCTCACTTTTAGATTACAGCAAGTTTGTACTGATTTTCTTGTTTTTCAAACATTTGACTTCCTAACAATTATGAGACTTGTTTTTTCAACACACACACAGATGTACAGAGTTCAGTTCCACTGGGTGTCAGCTGGGCTCATCTGGGTCAGAGGAAACTTCACACCTACGAACATTTACCTTTTGGAGTAAATGTCTACCTTAACTGAGAAGGATTATAATCTTATTAGAAGTGGAGGCGTCACCCTGAGCAGGATCCGATGCTGTTCATCTCTGCATGGCTGATGGGGCAGAGCGGTTCAGAGTTGGGAGTTTAGGGTTGTGGTTCCTGAAAAGCCCAATTCTTGTTCTGTCACTGCCCTTTTACCCTCCCAGCCTCCATCCCAGTCTATGTACTCTGTCTTTATTAAATTTACTATAAATTCTCCTAGCTCTGAGACTGAGTTCCTAACCCCAATGTGACTCCACTGGAAGATAAGTGATAATCAAGAGTGAATGCATTCAAAAGGATGGGACTATAGTTCAGGGAGACTGATGCTCTCAGAAGAATCTTAACGTGACCCTGTATGGACGTGGATCCACAGCAGGAGTGTTTGCCTGGGATAGCACAGCTGCGTGGCTGAGTGCTGTCTGGCTGGTCAGCAGTGACAGAGCAACCGTGGCCAGCAGTGACCAAGTCAAGCACATGTCCTTAAAGTGGCCTCATAACACTCTGGTGCAGAATTTACCTGTGATATTTTTCTTGTTTCTCCAACGTCCCAAAGACTGAACTTCTAACAGACAGATCTAAGTGGGAGGCATGTTTACACCATAAAAACCTCTGTTGTTGGGAGGAGAAAATGTTTTTTGTGGTGTAACCAGGGAGACAACCCCTGGCCCAGAGATTAAAACAAGCCCTTCTTTTGTGATGCTCCATTAGGAGCTGCTAATTGGTAACTCACGAACCAAGTCTGGTTCACAGCTGTTTTTATGATCCAGATGCTGTTTGCACAGATTTTCAGTGAGATCACGTGGAGTCAAAGTGTGCACTTTCCAATTTGGCACAGTGGCCACCCCTCCTCATCATCATACAACAGGCTGGTGCCAGGACAAATGACTTGCCTGACTCCTAAGTGCGTGGAGCTTCTGGCCCTTGTTAAATTCTCCCTGGCCACAGTCATAGACTTTGTTTCAACATACATTTTTAAAAAAAGTTTTTGTTGTTCATAGAATTCTATTATCTGCATTTAATGTATTTGCCCAGGAAATGGGTTTTGGTATTGTTTGCACATTGATTATTCCTAACTTTGGGTCTAGACCCATGCTATGTAAATGCTATCTGCTAGTCTTGTATGGTTCTCGAGCACTTGAAATATGGCTTGTCTTAGTTGAGATGTGCTGTAGTGTAGAATGAACACTGGATTTCAAATGCTTAGTACAAAAAATGATATGTCTTGTTGATATTTTATTATATCTAAATCATACTTTTGAGGTATTGGGATAAATAAAATGTATTATTCAAATGTCTTTCTGTTTCTTTTTTAAAGATATGGACAATTAAAATACTGGACAATTGAAAATTGCATTATCTTTCTTTTACCTACACAGGGCCAGAAGTTAATGGAAATAAATCCCTAAGGGTATCAAGTTTATTATGTTCATTTTGCCATATGCTGAGTTTATTTATAATCCTTCTGTAAAACTAACGATGAGCAACTGTCTTAGTTCCTGAATCCCTTTCTGCTGTGTAGGGTGTTAAAGACGAGTGGCTGTGCTGACAGGTGAACACAATGTTCCTGCAGAGTTTGGGCTGAAGATCAGTTGTTGCTTGGATATGTCACATGATTTATTACCTCTACCACACACGTTTCTCTGTCAGGCAGCTGTTGGGCTTCTTTTAGTGTTATTGCTACCACACACACAACTGTTCTTGGCATCTAATTGTTAGATCTAAGTTAGGAGTTCTCTTAGCAAATTCCTTTCCAGTGGGAAGGGATCTTGACATTCTTACAAAACTCTAGTTTTGCTGTTGGAGAGCATTCATAAAGTTTTCTTTCTTAGTATAAAAATTGAGACAGGAAAGTTAATATCTGTATTAGTCTGTTTTTCATTACTATAACAAAATACCCAAGGCAGGCTAATTTTATAAAGAAGAAAAGTGCTTATTTAACTTATAGAGTACTTATTTAACTTTTGGAGGCCAGAGATCTAAGATTGGGCAGTCCTGCCTGCTCAGCTGCTGGTGAGGCCCTAATGGTGGATGGCATCATGATAGGAGTGTGCGTGCATGGGAGGAAGAAATCACACCATGAGACAGGAAGTCGGTTGTGAGAACTCACTCCAGGAGACCAGCCTTCCCTCCATTCCAAAGGCAGGGCCCCCCAAACCTGATGACCTCCCACTAGGCCCCCTTTTCATGTCACCTCCTCCCCCCATACTGCCACACTGGGGACCAAGGCTTCAATACACAAACCACTGGGGGAAAAGCCACAAGTAAGTTACAGCAGTGTGGAAGAGGGATGAAGAGACAGGAGCAGATGGCGCATTGGGAAGAGGCGACAGGAGCTGGAGAGAGGTAGGAGTTGCATAGGAGTTTTGTTAGCATTTCCTCCATGGGTCTGCTGCTGGTTCTGTGGAAAACAGTGCTAAGGAGGCTGTCTGTATTTACAGAGTAAATACGAGGTCAAAGGAGTGCTTTTACAATGAGTGTTCCCAAACCGATATTGTTAGAAAGGAATGTAAGCTTTAGCTCATAATCATTGGTATGCTGACTGTACGGTTACTGCCCCCAGAGCAGGCTGCACTTCGGAACAGACCACACCGAAAGCTGTGTTCACGGTTGGACTTGGCTTTGTACCTCTTGTAACCTTCACTGTCTTGGAGAAGAAATCTGTGTTACGTATGTTTCATTTTACTATATACTATACGCTTTACACGTTGGAAATTTAATTCTGACTTTGGTACGTTTCACCTCGAGCCTGTTTGCTGTGCCCAATACATAAGTTACAAACATTGCTTTTCTGTTGTTTGAAGTGATGATAAGAATTACGATTAAATTATAGTCGTTTTCTCAGTGGCACTATCACAGACATTTCTCGGGGGCCGGGCAAATTTCACTGAACGACTCAGGAGCTGATTAATCGGGTTAGGGCTTCAGGCATTCTGGTTTGCCTCTCTTCTCTATGTGCACAAGTTCTTTATATGTTTTCAAGTAAAAAAATTTTAGCTCTTTTGATACTTTGTGTCATCAAAGTAACTTCATTAATTAAAAACCTCGCTTCTAAAAACTTTTGGGGAAAAAGCATAGTGTGCGGGAGAAATGCAGCACAGAATAGAAACTGTCATCTTTATTCTTGTGGGTTTTGTTTCTTTATGGTCTTTTCTTACCTTTCATTACAATGGGCAGCTCTTTATTTTGGTCTCATTTGCTTCAGAGACAAATATAAATCTTAGTGAGTGGAAGGAAGATGGGTAAAAGAGATAAGGTAGAGTATGTGCCGCTAAGGAAGAGAAACAAGAAATCACCACTGACGGGGAGGTGGAAAGGTAGAGCGAGGGACTGGTGTGGTAAGCTAGCAGTTATCCTCTTTCAGCAGACGGGAGCCACCTCCCCTGGGGCTCTTCTAGGCTGAGCCTCCATCTTTGGTGTATAAAAATGACAGATTAATCCATTCCAGCCTCCCCCTGGGTCAAAAGACTCTAAGGAAAACTAACGTGGTTTTTAACCATTTAAGGCAGCGTCCCTAGGCCGACCTAGCCGCCCTTAACAGGCCTGCTGAGAAAGCTCAAGGCTGCCAAAGAACATATTGTTCCTTCCAGCTGACACCTGATTGTAGCACGCTGTTCATAGACCATTTTGTTCAGAATACTTACTAAGAAGGACTGGCTGTCGTGAACGCCTTCTCTGTCCCCCGGGATGGGTATGTAGCCCCTACAACTCAACGGTGTCTTTCTTACAGGCCCGAAAGCCTTGCTATCATCAGGAGGGACTGGGCCTCCGTCTCCCAGTCTCTGGGAGGATAGAATCCAGCTAACACTGGCAGCTCATCTGATTAGCATTTACCCTGATCCCTAACTACTGACCCCTGTTCTTGCCTGTCTTACTCCCTTTAAGATATCAGTCATCTCTGTCAAGTCACGACTGAGTTTAGTTTCTGCTGTGCGCTCTCCCCCAGGACAGCATATTGCTGATTTGAATATGCCCTTGCTAGTGTCTGGCTTTCTCTCCACCAGAACGTGCCCTATGTCAGTTCTCCCAACTCTCC
>PVJO010030589.1:0-15293 GCA_004026905.1 Hystrix cristata | reverse complement strand
TAAACCAAAGATGTTATGTACCAGATGAAGACAAAGCATAAATGTCCCTGGGAGAGAAAGTGTAACACTCATTCAAGTAGTGAATCTTTATTTTTTAATGTCTTTCAAAGTTATATTACTCTCTGTTATTTCTCAAGTATCTTACTTTACTTTTAATATTAAGGTTACTGAATCTTACGGGAAATCCAAATTCTACTAGTGAACAATTCTACCAGTGAGAAATTCTACTACATAAACAAAGTTAAGCAAAGTTAAACACTACATTCAAAGAAGCATACAATGTGTTTTAAATATAGTTAAGAAAATTGAAAATGTTTCAAGATGAGCAGTAGCATTAGAGCGAAAAAGAGGTTCATGGTATTTGTTTTTATTTTTTGTTTAACTTCATTACTAAGGATTGGACCCATGACCTTCCCACTGAGCTACATCCACAGTCCATTTTTATTTTTTTCTTTTGCATTTTTTTAACTTTTTATTTTGAGATAAGTTCTTGCTAAGTCACTAATTAGGCCAGGATGGGGTCAAAATTGCAATCTTCCTGCTTCAGCTTCCAAGAATGTTGGGATTACAGCCATGCACCATGTAGCCTGGATTATTTATTCTGCATCTTAAAGGCATAATAATGAGGTATAATCAGACAAAATAGATATTAATGTAATTAAATGTTGTGACAGTGCTGTACTGTTTTATATTTTAAGTAATGCCATCCAAATTCTATTATATTCCCGGTTTTAAAAGAAAGGATAGAATTTGATAACTATTCTAAAGGGATAACTAGAAATTGAACTTACATGGAATATATGTTACAATTTTTCAAAACACCTAATAATGTGAAAGGCATAATAAATGAACATTTTAAATCTTTTGGTTGTCAGAAGTAACGGGATGGTAGATAAACTTTATTCTTCATCATTCTGAGGCTGCAACTATGAGCTATCATTTAAGAGTGTTATCTGCAACTCAATAGGAAGGAATGATATTTCATAAGATCCAAAATAAAATGCTACATAGATTGAAAACCAATAAGAATGTATTACATATACATTATAATATAATATATAATACATGAGAGATATATATGACTTGAGCACATTAAACTTTTCCTTGTGCTTTCAAAATGTATTATTAGTCTTAATTATATTTCATGAAATATTAGTCAATCTGCTAATCATAATTTTGATGATTAATGGAAATGTTGAATGTTGTTTCCTTAAGAAAGCCATTTTTAAAAGAAGATGCCCAACCCATATACTTGATTTTTATGTACTGCACTGAATCATGATTAAAGAGATTGGGGGTGGGGCATGTTAACGAAACTGTGTTGATGTCTTAATCGCAAATATTTTGCATTGAGTTAGGTCAAATGAGAAGCCCCAAAGAGAAGTAAAATAAAATATGCATGTGTTTTTGAAGCTAGCGGTAATGACTTGCAATAATGTTATTTTGTTTTGTTGTTAGTTTTAATGTTACACTAAACTATAACTACAGATACAGAGTGTTCTTTTAAAGATTAGCTCTCAGAAATAATTTGTTTTTCAGAAATAAATTTTTAAGAAAGGTCACTAATGTTTACACAGTCCTGCCAATAATCATAAACATAATGGAATTCTTAATAAAAATAATTAAATAATATATATTTTCTCTATGTTATATATGTGGGTAGTTAGTAGCAAGTCTGCTTAATTTTGGTAATCATAAAATGAAAATGGTACATCTTCCCCATGTTTTGCAATGTAACTGCAAAATATACTCTTTAAGTAGTCTACAACATGAAAACCTTTATGTATTCTCCAAGACTACATGAATTTAGATTTATCATGTGTTACAAAATATGCCCCTATGGGGGCTGGGGATTTAGCTCAGTGATTAGAGTGCTTGCCTTGCAAGCACAAGGGCCTGAGTTTGATCCCTGGCACCACAAAAAAAAAAAAAAAAAAAAAAAAAAAAAATGCCCCTATGCAACATATATTGGTTCACATAGGTATTTTCTATACAAGATTAAAAGATTCAAGACATTAGGGAGAAAACTTTGAATTCTTACATCTAAAATATCAGATATGTGGCAGACTTATTGTGGTCGATTTGAGCAGGAATGCCCAGTTAAACTGAGTTCTTGTGGCTCTGGGCATAGAGGATCCACCTGAGGAATATTGACTAAACAACACGAGGGAGAACAACGGGAGCAGAAGACAGGTGGCAACTGTTTGCCAGGAGAAGCTCTGTTGTGGCTGGTTCTCCTGAAGTGAACTCAGCTGTTCTCCTCACAGGAGGAGCTTGGGGCCCTGCTGTCATCGGGGATGGCTGCTCTTGCTTTGGGGGAGCTCTGGTCTCCATCTCTGCTGTGAGCATCATATCCTGGCTCCAGTATACATTTCTTTCGTCTTTTAGTGCAGTCAGGGATGTGCGCCGGACACTGCCGTGGGCTCCCAGCCTTTGATTGGATCTTTCGGGTCTCTGGTGCATAGATAAGACGTTCTACACTCTTCCTGCATTTGGCTTGTTTGTGAATCTTGTAACTTGTGCTTGTTCTGTGTTAAATCTGTTCTCTTGTAAACCACTGACTCTACAAAAGTAACTAATACAAGACATAAGTTATAAATTCATGGTTCATGTATGAGTGAATAAATACATGAATAAAATCAATTCTGGTAAATTTTGTATCTATCAGAACATTGTATAAATCCCTAAAATGCTGTGTAAAGCCTTTTTTGCATAGTTACTACTATATTTTGAAATTTTAAACATTTTCTCCTCAGAATGACATCCATTTTTGTGTCTGATAAAATGTTTCAGTATTTTTTTGTTGATTATTTTCATCCTGGGTGACATATAATTGGGTGCAGTCCAATGCTTCTTGAAACTCAGGTAAGTGACTTGTCTTATGCACATTAGAATCTAGGATTTGCAAACTTCAGAAATTTCTACACTTTTGAATATCATTTCTTCCATAGGAAGCAAGTCAGAATTTAATAGCATCATGTCACCTATCACTGTCCTGAAGAGCATGGTCCTCGGATTCCTCCATTAGGCTGGCTAGAGTCCCCCTCATGCATGTGAGCCTAGAGCTGCAGTGACCCGTTCATAAGAAACACCACCATCACTAGCATACCCTGTCTCCAAAGTCCCGTGACTCAACAGTTAAATTAGCCTGACAGAACAGCTTTACGTGTGAATGTATTAGGTAGGACCACAGCAACAATCTAAAGCAAATTAAGAATAGTGGTGTCAAACTCATTTTCTTCTTTTTCTCTCTACTTCATGGTGGTGATCTTAAGTTTATAGGCTCCTTTTTTCTCATATAAATGATATCTTGACAGCAGTTGTTTTAATATGTGGGTATGCTGAACATTCAGGGTGGTTCCTGACTACCACATGTTATCTATCATATTAAAGGATTTTGTGTTTGCTGGTATGTCTCTGAAAATTCATAAACCTAGTAACACAAAACTATTGTTATTCAAAGTTTAGCACACTTTGTATGTCTCAGAGCCCTGTTCAAATTCCTAGTCAAATTTATTATAGAGGAAAAAATAATAGATAAACCACAATAAGGTGAGTCAGCATCAAAAATTTTTTCAATGTATTTGCTCGTTGGTACCCACTTTTAGACCTCATATAACAGCACACTTGTTCTTCATCCCACAAACCCAAGTTCAACACGTCTCATTAACATAACTCTCATTAATATCAGAAAATTGTAAATTAGTTCCTTTCTTCATGCATGCTTTCTTTAAACCAGACAATCCACGTCCCGTGCAGGGAAGCCTAAGAGATAATGCTCAATATCCTCTAAATGACACACCAAAAAGAACCAACAGCAAAAAGTATGATAGGAAGTTAGATGTGTGTTTCTGGATTTCTGTCTTGTATGTGTTACTGGAAAATGACTTGTATAGTCAGAACTCCACTAGGAAAGCAGATCAGGAATAAGACAGGACCCAGCATTTCATTCTAAGTACTTGTTGTCACCAAATCATACAATAACTGCTTTCAAACTTTCCAATCCTTCTTCTTGTTACTTAATTACCAAAGAAATATTTTGGCCTTTACCCACTGGCTATAATTTGAAAGTAATAATCACTATCATTATATTTTTAATTGTTACTGTATATATTTTATAGGCATATTTAAAGAAGCAAAATCCAAGTAATTCAGCCTCATTGTAAAGGAGCTTTGAACATTTTATCTTCTTGTAAATACTTCCTTCCTAATTGCAAGCCATTTACTTTAATGTTATATTCTCTCCCCATAATACCAAATTAGATGTTGTTATTACTATAGTATTATGGTATATTTACATTCTTTTCTTTCTTGCTTTTAGATCATGCTTTCTTTTTGTCAGAACTGTTCTTTAGAGACTGCTTTTTTCCCTATGATTTAAAAGTTCCTTTAGTGAAAATTTATTGATAATAAAGACAGTATTTTCCCCAGAAGCATATTTAATTTATTACTCACAAAAGAAGAATGAACATAATATATAATTATAGGTTAACATTTATTTTTGATTCAGTACTTTTTCATACCTTTATTTCTTTCATCAATTTTATTGAGACCTTAACTGTCATTCTAGTCTATGTGTTTGTAGTATATCTTAGATGAATATTGAGTTTTCATTCCTAGGACTTCTTCTAGAAAATTAAATGTTGAGTTAAAGATGATTAGGTATTAGGACTGTTTCTATGAGAGAAATGGCGATTCTAAAGTGCTGGACAATTTAAATGATAAATTTAGTAATTTTGCCCCATTATAATGAGCAAAAATTGAGATTACAAATTTCCTCATGTTATGCTTTCAAATCAGTCTGTTTCAAATTTCCACACTGTGAACTTGGCTGAGATTTCAACAAGGCTTCCTGAGTAATTTTTACATTATCGGATTCAATATTTCTTTTTCATTTTATTTGTGTGAGGCAATTGGTGTTTCTTCTACTCCCTGTTACAACTAAAGCTCCAGCATACTTCGGGTTGGTACATTCCACTAGGGAAACCATGCCAAAGAGCAATCATCTAGTGGCATTTGTTCAAACCTGATAGGTCAGAAAGACTATTCGGGACAGTCAGTGTGGTTATAAGTTTCAGTGTATAAGGGAATTTTACAGTAGGGGAGAGAAATTTGGCTTAATTTTGAAAATAGCCATGGCAAGCGGGGATTCATAGCATCTAAATAGCCACTGGAGCTGGTGGATGTAAACTACTAGGCAGGAGCATTAGGGTCAAGAGTTAGTCTGGCAAAAATGACTTTACAATATGCTTGCTGAAGGCAAGCCAAGATGGGCAGATAACATATGAGGTATGATAGAAGATGAGGCACCAGGTCAGTTATGGAAGGTAAGATCAGTTATAAATGGTGGTGGTTGGGGGGGGGAGTCCTTGCTAAACAGATTTAGCAAGATTCTTGTAAAGTTAGTTTTCCTAATATGTACACAATGTCATTTTCCAAAAATAGGTAATAAAGATTTTGTTATACGCTAGTTCTATTGAGCTTTAACTCACTAGTCCACTAATATGTACCTGTGTGTAGATCTGAAATAAAATTGGACCACAGGATCTCATACTAGAATGAGAAGATCCACAGGAAATGTCTGAATTGGAATTACTGACCAAAAATTAAAATTTGAGTTATTGCATAAATATAGCTTTAAATTGATGTTATTATTCAACTTGGCTTCTGGACCATGTAGGGAATAAAAGCTTTCCCCAAACCACTGCGACTTTGAGGGATCTCATTCAAATAACAATGCCTATCAACTGCACAGAAAAACAATAAAACCCTGAGGTTATGCAAGTATACTCACAACTTGCACAATTATCATTACCTTTATCAACACAAAACTTTTTAAAAAGGCAGATACTTTTAACCGATTTCTGCTTTATTTTCCATATAAAAGAAAAGGTGAATATAAGAAAAGAGGGAACTCTGAGAACACCCATGATGCATACCTCTTAGGGGTATTCCAACATGCCTATTGTGTTTGCATAACGACTATTTTCATCCCTGCTGGACGCGATGCTTTTATATCCTGAGACTATGAAGGCAGCTCTGAAGATTAGCTAGAGAGTGAAACTTCTACTGAGACCGATCGAGATCAAAATCAGCTTCCAGCAGTCAAATGTTGGATAACATAAATTTAAGCATTTACATTTTTTTTCCTTTTGAGAGAGTAAAGTACATCTTCTTAGAAGCAATCTATAATAGAACATTTAGGGGTTACTGTACCCTCAGACTTCTAGCAAATGTTATTCTTTATAACATGAGCTGCAACTTGATTTCATAAGATAGTTCTTTGCTTATATTAGCTCATGCCAAGACATCTTAAAACTCCAATTAAATTTTGTGTTTATTATTGAAAACAGTACTTCCAAGACTTGTATGTTAAATCAAATTCAAACTATATCTATTTATAATCTCTAATCCTTGGTCATGACTCAATTTAAATAGCAACAGCAGTGAAGAGTCTAACGGCCTAGGCACTGAGAATGAGATGATAGTTGAGATCTGGACAATAAACAGATAAAGCAATTACAAAAGTAATAAATATATTTGAAACTTATATAAATGACATTGAGGTTGATAAGTTTTTCAATTGTATGTTTTGAAAACACAAGAATACTGACTTACATGTGATGTGATATATTACATATGTGTATATATTTTCTGCATATTCCTCAGTATGTCTTTATAACACATTTATTGCATGCGTTTATATCACTTTCTAGTTAAAAAGGAGTAATGTGGAAACATTATTACTTAGTGTTGAATCATAGATCAATGCCAAATTACTTATATTTTAATCTGGTAATTTGGCATAAGATATTTTAAAAAATAATCATATATCTGGACTTTAAATTATTACAAATCATTGTTCTAGAAACGATGCATTGGATATTTCTCTTTGGCTCCCCCACACACACACACACACCGCGGCCTACACTGAAGGTCGTGTATGCTGTTTGCGTGGGTAACACGCTGGCTTGCTTCGTGTCTGCTTCATCCATGTTCCTGCTCTGTAGCTCTCTTCCTCATTCAGCCACATCTACTGTAAAGGCTGAAGGATTTTAAGTCCTTTAACTTTCCTCAATCTCTCTTTTTAATACATTTCATCTATTTATGTTCTCTTTGTTATGCTGAATGTAAAATAATTTAGTATATTTCATAAGATTTTTTTCTCACATTTTATTTATTATTTCATTGCTCTCCTCAGCACTTTCCTTATGCTCCCTTTCAGGACCATCTGTGGGTTTTCTGATTTTGCATTTATTCTCTTTTAACATCAATGAGGATCCTAAATTTGACTAAACAACACTAATCCTTATTTCTTCCCCAGTAGATTATTTCCAATTTTTTTCCACCATCTTATTCTAATAAACATTGTTTATAATTTCATTAAAAAATCAGAGGACGTATCCAAAGCCAAATTCAACTGAATTTATCAGTTTATACTTAGCCAATGTATAAAAAATTGTAAAACTGAAAAAAAAATTAAACCATAATTTCACCAATAATTCAATAATTATGAATTTAATTATAATTATGATTCAGTAATTATGCTTTAATTACCTTTATGTATTTTTCATCACTGAGTCGTTGTCCATTTTAATTAAAATTAGATATAAAAATTATAAAGATCTACTTTTTCTAATATCATATTTGTTTGATAACTGAACTGGGCTTTTAAACAGTATACTTTAATCTGTATCATAAACAACTCCATAATCATACATTATATTAAGCACATCATCATTTATTGTTGATTATCATAGAGGAATCATAAAGATTACAGAAACCGGGGCAGTCTATGGAAAGTATGAGAGTATAAAATTTAGTCTCTACGAAGAGATTCTTTTATGTTTTCTATTTTCTCCCATATAAACGAAAGAAATTTCTACATGGTCTTTAAAGAACTTGGTAGGATATGTGGACAATATTTGTAAAATGAGAGAGAAGTCTGAGACATCAAAGTATTTGATGATAATTTCTTACATAACTGAGTCATTTCCAAATAAATCTGGCCTTTCAGTTTTGTTTGTTTGTTTGTTTGTTTGTTTGTTTGTTTTTTCTCACAACTATTCTGTATCTTTTTCCAAGTTGACTTGTGAGGGCAGGAGAAACCGTGTGTATTTTTGCAAACAACTGGTTGTCTTTCCTGCTTTTGTTCTCAGAGATTTCAAGGGCTAAGTCTCATATTTTGAGTTCTTGTCTCAGATGACATTTTTTAACTGCTCTGAGCTAATTTTCATTTAGATATTATTGTCTCATTCTACATACCATTCTATGGAGACTTCATTTATTTAGATCAAAATGGTATTGCAATTGCAAAATCCCAAAGAGGAACGCTAGTTGCTATTTTGCTAACCTTCAAAAAATTAATAAAATTTTCATAGTGTAATATAAATTTCCATTTTATTAAACAATGTTTTTTTAAATTACATACATTATCAGAGTAAAATAACACAATTATTTACTATTTATGTTTTCTCATTACAAAATGTAGAAATTTATTTACAAAAACAATTGCTTTAGAAAAATGTGAAGTTTAACTTTAAAAATGCCAAACATATTTCTTCCTATTAGATCAGAATTAACTGATGAAATTCCTTAAAAATATTGACTTCTTAGTTTCCTTATTATATGTGAAGGAAGTTGTGTGGGGGTTAATTTTATATGTTCAGGTGATAGAGCTACGCAATGCACGCATATTTGTCTAAACATTATTCTTGGTGTGTCTGTGAGCTTGCTCTGAGATAACAGAGATAAGAATTCTAGGCTGATACAGAAGATAGCTCTCATCTCATCGGTGTGGAGGGGACTTATCCGATCCATTGAAGTCTTGAGTAGAATTAAAGGCTGAGAGAAAAATTCTCTGCCTCTGCCTAACCTGCTAGGACGTTGGCCTTCTCTCGCTTTCAGATTTTCAACATCAGACTTCAGAATTTACACCATTGGTCTCACTGGCTTTCAGGCCCTTGGATTGAAACTGGGTTGATAACAGGAATTACATGAATTATTGGCTCTCTAGATTGGTCACTACGAATATTGGGACCTCCCAAGCTCTGTAATTACGTGAGCCAATATTTTATATTAAGTGTCAACAGATACATACATATATATCCTAATGGCCCTTTTTCTCTGAAGAACTAAACCTCATACTTGCTATGAGACATGCATTTTTGATATTTTCATTTCAGATCGACAAGCAATATTAAAGTTATATTCAGACATGACATGTAGTTAAATGTATAAAAATGAAACTTTCTAAGGTGTTAGCAGCTTCCTCACATTATAGAACTACATTAGCATATAGTTGTGGTCAGCGTGTGTTTTGTGGCATAGTTTGTCATGAATCTGGTACTATTTAAAATTCATATGCTTTTTCTGTAGACATTATTTAAAGGATGGACATCAGATGGACTTACAATGAAGCGTAGATGGGCACGGACATAAACAGCAAGGGAAATCAGTCTTCTACACTGGAAGAATTTCTGAAGTAAACTCAAGGGACTTAATATACCAGAAGCATAGGGCGATAATCAGCTACACTATCGGTACAGATCTAATAATTAGATAGTAATTTAAAATTCTAATGCAGCATTTTGCAAACAATATAGCATTATTATAAATTTCCAGAGAAAAGTTAAAACATAACTTTGGCAGCTATAAACTAAATAAATATTTTCAGATATATTTTAAATTCAATAATTTTTTCAGTACAAATGCAATCTGTTTATGAAGTTACTTTTCCCCAGAGTAACTTCATAAGAAATATTAATTTAAAGGATCTTTTAAGTATATAAATAATATAAACAAAACCAATTCTCTGTTTTCTTTCACAGCCATTTTGTCCAACTTACGTTACACATATGATATTCTTCAAGGAAAATGGGAACTCAATTTATCATAGAAAATATTAATCTATACATCTGGGAATGAAACAATAAGCAGGAAAAGCTATAATACTAATTAAAATACTATGTTTTCATCTCACTTGCATTTCCAAAAATAACATTTGATCTACTTATCAACAAATAGAAACAAATATCATATATTCTGGAAAACTTTTGGCAACATTAACTTTTATTTTTTGTGTTCCAAGAAAATCTAGATATTGTTTAGGTATTATTTGAATAGACTTATGTATTACATATTAAATGACTAATTTTAAATTAAAACTTAGAAGAAGTAACCATATGTAGAATGATGCATGTAACATATTTAGCATATTCTGCACATAACATGTCTAATGATAGATAATCTCTCGATATTCGTTAAAAAAAGAAAATTTGAATCATTAAAAATAGAAAAATGTTATAATTTAATATACTAAAACGAACCCAGTTAAATGAGTTGTCATATTTAAGGAAATTACTGTTTCAAAGTGTTTCCGTAATTTAAACCTTCAGCATAAAAAATAAAGTAGTAGTCATGATAGTATTAGTATCTTTGTCTTCATTTTGTTTCTTTAAAAAATGGAAACATCATTTTTATACCTAAAAAAAGCTCTTCAGTTGAGAAATATTTTAATGTAAAGATTTTATTTAAAAATATTCACAATAATATATGACAATTTAGAATTTTTGAACATACTTAGTGGTGAGTTCCAGAATTAACTTTATTTCAGTATACAGAAGTTACATTACATTCCACTTGGTACAATTCAGCAAAGCATGAGAAAAAATGATTAAATAGATATCTGATTCTCAATTATTCACACTAATGGAGAGGAAAAAAGGTGTATGTAGCATTAAAACAAAAGGAAAATCCTAACTCATTTTTAGCTTTGGAGTGTAATTCATCACTTCCATACCTTTCTGCAGCAGCTCACACTTCATATCTTTCCCTGGTAAAGTCCTGTTCAGCTAAGCTTTAATGTCAAGAATAAGAAAGACCTGACCAGAATCTTTTGAAATGTCAGGGGTTCAAAGAACAATTCAGAAATTTGGATTTTACTAAATGTAAAACAAGATCACAGCAATGAAACCCTCACTTCAATTACAAAGGTTAATGTTTCTTTCATAGTTTAGAAGTACTCCTTGGTAGTTGTATTTCTACTCATTCATTTATCAAATATTTACCAGATTCCTATAACATCTGGGTAACTGTATGCCGAGAATGCATTATTGAAATGAACAGTAGCCTGATCTCATAGACATTACAATCAAGTAATAGGTATCAAAAAATGAACTAAATAAATAAAACATAACAGTGGAGGTAAATGCTAACAGGAATGGTGTAATTACTATTTTAAATAATGGTATCATGAAAAATAAACTATTTCTTGTATATAATTTAAATAGTAATATAGTTAAAATAGAAAATGACCCAATAAATGGCTAAAGAAGGAACATTACACACAGAGCGAGCCACCAGTATAAAGGTCATATGGGCTGGGGATTTAGTTCCCTTAGTTTGATCCCCAGCTCCCCAAAAAATTTAAAAAAATAAAAATAAGTAAAGGTCATATAGGCAGATATGCTTCCTAAAGTCTATGTGATAACTGAAGATGAACTTATGGTCCTGAATAATTACTATATTTTCAATTATTTTACAAAAAATGCATAAATATTATATATGACAAATCTGTTCTCTGCTCTCTTAGCACCCTCTTTCAGCTCTACTAAAATTATTCTGCCAGAAAAGACTAATAAACAATTCTGCTAAACCCAGTTCAAAACTGAAGCTATGTAACCTTTTTTTCCTTAATTTACAATCCACTGTTTTTTGCAGTTTTTTTTAAAAAAAATGTTTATTTATTTATTTATTTATTTTATTTTATTTTATTTTATTTTATTTTATTTTATTTTGCAGGGATTGCTGGGCTGGAGATCAAGAGCTCTACCACTTGAGCTAAATTCCCAACCTCTGGATTGTTTTATTTTATTTGCACTTAGATCTTTTTAAGAGAGCATGCAGGTGAGATCAGTTTGTTATGTAATGCAAATTCCTTTCTCTTCAGTAGACATATCATTTCCTGAGTGTAATAGTGTGACATGTTCATTCTCATGGCAGGGCCGTTGCCACTATGAGCAGTATACCTTTAATGCTTTCTCTTTATTTTTTGTTTGTTTGTTTGTTTGTTTTTGGGTTTTTGTTTTGTTTTGTTTTGTTTTTTGGTGCTGAGAATTGAACTCAAGGCCTTGTACTTGCTAGACAAGCACTCTAACAACTGAGCTGAATCCCCAGCCCCTTTAATGCTTTCTCATTCCTCTTACATTCCTGACCTCAGATCAAATACCACTTTATCTGGGAGCCCCTTCTTGACTGTCAGGCTCACATCTCCTGTTAGATATATTTAATTCAATGTACTTTCATACCTGTGACTCTCCATATTAACTGCGACTCATTGGTTTATGTCTGGCTCCTCTAGCACGCTGATTCTTCTGGCTGAATATCCATCCCTGGATTTGGCCTAAATAGGACTCTGAAAATATTCAAAGACAGAAGATTAGAAAGAGATACTGAATTGATTTTCATTAGTGATCCCATACTGTACTTCTAATTTTTATTGCTTTATTTAGATTATTTAGAATGTACATATTCTTTTATTTTTCATATCAGTAAGAATTTAAAGAAATACATTTGGATTTTATTTCCATTATTTGTATTTTAAAATATTCATTAACCCAGTTTTCTGTCTCAGCTTTCTCCTTTTGTTGTGCTCCGTTAACTTGGCAGCCTGGCAGACTGAGATTTCTCCCACAGTCTATTTCTCACTTCTTGGTGCTTGTCAATGCAAATGCTGTTGCTATTTTATTACACTTAGTAATTTCTTGCTGCATCATTTTAAGAAGTATATCCTATTATACATTTTCTGGACCAGTAATAATTTAGAATATTTGCCTTCCTTTCCCATTATTATTATTTTTGAGGGGGTGCTAAGGATCAAACTCGGCCTTATGCTTGTGAGGCAAGTGGTCTACAACTTGAGCTAAATCCCCAGCTCCTTTTTAAAATAATAATAATTTATTTAGAAAAAATATTAATAAGACTTGGTGTTGGCTTATGTACACTGCAATTTCCTAATGTGCCTTTTATGAGATTTTCTTTAATTTTTTTTTCACTTCGGTTTTTCATGTCTTTCAGGAAGCATTTGGTGACTTTAAAAAGAAACAAAAATTTATATTTTAATAGAATTGGTACACAAGATGTAACACTGAAAAGAGCAAGGAATTTTTGATGTGTTTGCATTTATTTATATGCCACATACAAAAAGAGAGAAAATTGGTTTAGTTTTCTATTACAACACTAAATGTAGCAATCAGCATTCTTGATATGAGGCATCTTTTTTCATACAGCATTTTTGGTATTAAAAATATTTCCATCATATTCTTGGCAATTGCTTTAGGGTGCTTTGTGATATGGGAAATTGCTTGGGCAGCCTTAATTTCTTCTTTATGTAGGAAGCTTATTGTCAGACCAAATTACCATATAAAAATGTATATCTCTATACATTACACATATCAAACTTTTTAAAACTATGAAAAAAAAAATTTTGTAAGCAGTTAATTCATTTTCAAAATTATGTTTTTGTCTTTTTTATCAATATATACTTGCTGTACATAATGATTACATTCAACATGGGAAGTTTTACATACATAACCAATCTTAATTCTATTTCTATCCCCTTTCCCTTCTGCTCCTTCCTACTTTTATTCCTTTTCCCATTTGCAAAATTTGTTTCCATTTTTTTCTTCCATGTTCTTTTTTTTTGGTTTCTCTTCCTTCCTACCCCTCTCCTTTCATCTCTTTTTCCCTTTCCCAGTTGAAAAATATCTATTTCCTATTATCTATCTTTTATTTTATCATTTATTTATATTTTGGGTTTCTCATATATGAAACATATGAGATATTTAAATTTCCATATTCGATTTATTTCACTTAACATTACGATCTCAAGGTGTATCCATTTATCACAAATGCCTCAAGTTTATCTTTATGATAGATTAGTACTCCACCGTGTATAAATAGCACATTTTCTTTATCCTTTTTATATTTTAATGGACATATAGGCAGTTTTCAAAATTTAGCTATTGCAAATTGTGCTGCTATAAATATGAGTATAAATGTATCACTGTAGTATGATAACTCTTTTGGGAAAATAGCTAGAAAGAGAATACCTGGCTCAAATGGAATTATCATTTTCATTTTTATCTGATCATAGTGCCCCAAAACTAGAAATTAGTGCAAACAAATGATGAAAACTATGTGAAATTAGAAAATCAAAAACCACAATTTTGAGAAGTCAAACTATAATTATTTCCAGGTGGCATGATCCTCTATTTACAAGAACCAAATAAAATCCCACTAAAAGACTCTTAGAATTAATAACTAAATTCAGGAATATAGTGGAACATAATTTCAACACGCAAAAATCAATAGTATTCCCATGCAGTAATAGTGAACTCACTGAGAAAGAAATTAGGAAACAATACCATTCACGGTAACATCAAGAAAAATTAAACTGTTAGAAATTAACCTAACAAAAATATGAAAGACTGGTAACAAGAAAATGACATAAATTCGAAAAAGGAGAGTGATAGGGACATCAGAAAATGAAAAGATACCCCATAATCCTGGATTGATAGAACCCATGTACTCAAAGTGGCTATACATCTAAACAGATATTTAGATATGATGCAACGACAATCAAAATGCCGACACCATTCCTTGTAGATCTAGAGAAAGCGATACAAAAATTCATGTGGAACCAGAAGATACCCAGAATACCAACACCAGGTCTGGGTAACAAAAGAAAAGCAGGAGGCATCACAATTGCAGACTTGAAATTATATTACAAAGCAATGGAGATAAAAACAGTATAGTGTTGGTGGAAAAGACGACCCATATATCAATAGAATAGAAAAGAGAAAGCAAAAACAATCCTAGGCACATCAGACCTTTGATCTTTGTTAAAGGAAACAAAAGCATATGATGGAAGAAAAATAGCCACTTTCATCAACAGTGGGGGGAAAATTAAATGTCCACATGAAGAAGATTGAGTCTAGCCCCACATATCACATTATGTAGTAAACTAAAATCAGAATAGATCAAAGATCTGAATGTTAAAATAGAAGCACTTAATCTGCTGGAAGATAAAATCAGTAAAACTCTTGAAGATGTAGTCATAGGCAAAGTCTTTCTGAACAGAACCTCAAACTACAGAAGGAAAACCACCAAGAATTAACTAATGGGATCATATAAAATTAAAAAAAAACAAAAAAAAACAAAAAAAAAAAAAAAAAAAAAAAAAAAAAAAAAAAAAAAAAAAAAAAAAAAAAAAAAAAAAAAAAAAAAAAAAA
>PVJO010030588.1:0-15231 GCA_004026905.1 Hystrix cristata | reverse complement strand
CTTTGGGCCATGAACTTCTGCATGCCTTGGCTTCTTCATTTGTCAAGTGGGGAAAATAATAGTACCCACATAGTAATAGTTATGTATACAAAGAGCTCGGAATTGCACCAAACGTCTAGTAAGTGCTATGTAAATGTTTGCCATGACTAGTGAATGGATAAAACTATAATTATATACTTGATGTTTGTTGAATTTTTGAAATGTACCGGGCTGCTCATCCAGGATTCATTCATTCACTCTCTGATTTCCTGATGGATGCCTGCCACTAGCTGAGCACTGTACCAAGGTGCTGGGGGGAGGAAGCTGAGATGAACTTTGCTCTCAGAGGGCTCAGGTGCTGGGGAAGACTGATGAGTGACCACAGGAAGCCTGTGCACCCTGCTACAGGTGTGACCGTGGAGTGGCCTTGTGGCCACAGGAGGGAAGTGGACCAGGAGGGGGACCTAGCCTGCCTTGGTGGGGCAGGATGGCTAGCATGGAGGTCACCTGGAGCTGAGTATTTAAGGATATGCATATGAGGGAATTGCATCCTTTATATATATAAGGCAAGATGGGAACAAGACACGGAGGAGTTAAAGCTTTCTCTCGTTCTTTTTTAATTATCATAATAGAAAATGACAACCACAGCAATAATGCCAACGAAGAGAGATTTCACCGCCACATATCTACATCCTGGAGATTACAGATTTTTAATCAAAAGAGCACATTGAAGTCCCACATTAAGAAAAAGCCTTTTCACCATAGTAAAAGTCAGCGATCACATGGTCAAACCAATTGTTGCAGTAGCAAATGCCTACAAGAATAGTTAAAATACTTTTATATAAAGGAAACTGCGTACAAGTAGATTATGAAAACGTTAGTGAGACATAGAAACATTTCTGAATCTCTCAGCATGGAGAGCTGGTATCTGCAGGTGGCAAGTTACAAGAATAAGGATTCTGTAAAAGTTGAAATAGTAGAAAGAGTATTTAATATGCTTTCAGCTAGGAATAGGGCGGGCCCGCGGGAAAGGGTCAGAAATAAGAGAATAGGCAGGTCTGTCCAACAGCTGCGATCCAGTCTCCTGAGGTCCCCCACCGTGGTGCTTCTTGAGGCCCTGATGGGGACCAGTCCCTCAAGGTCCCAGAGAGACATCTCACCATGCGGCAAGCTCAGCCTGTGTTCCTTCCGCTTTGTGGCACACTCTCTATTCTGGGTGGGGGGCCTCCGGAAAGCCCCAGAGACTGGAATCAGACTCAAGTGGATTTCCAAAGTCCGATCCAACTCACAAGGAGTTCCAGACCCCAGCCCTGCCTGGAATTGGGCCACCAACCACGATCACAGCTATTGCTTGGAAGGGCTCTGATTTACTCAGTGACTCACAGATGAGGGGGAGTGGAGCTTCAGGGAAAACCCACAGTTTTGAAACCAGAGACAGCGCCACCTGGTGTAGGGTTTCCTGACTTAGGTGCGACTGGCCTTTCAGGGCTGGATCATTCTCTGTCTTGGAGACTGGGCTGTGCTTTGCAAGATGTTAAGCAGCAACCCTGGTCTCCACCGCTCAGATGTCACTAGCATCCCCTCCAATTTGTGGCAGCCGAAATGGTCTCTAGACATTGCCAAATGTCTCCTGGCAGATGAAGTGCCAGCTCAGGGGCACGGGCCAGGTGGGATGAGAACTTCTGTAGTTAGAAGCCCTGAGCGCACAGCCCTGCTCCTCTGCTCCCCAGCTCAGCCTGGTCTCACTGCCACGCCTCCTTGAGACTCAGTTTTCTCACATCGAAGGCTGATGTGCCCCTCCTGCCAGGTGACAGAGCCCTGTCAGAACCATCGAGATGGCCATTTCCAGGAGAATGCTTTGAAACACAAATGCCAATTCTCTGGCTCACTAAGATACTGGCAAAAAGACCGTGGGGAAGACAGGCATAGGGGACCTGGGGGTTATGTGGCTAGGGGAAGGGGGCTCCACGTGGACTGAGGGTCCAGAGTCCCCCAGTGGCTGAGGCACACACGTTCCCTCACACATGTGGTGCCTGTCAGGATTTATTCCCTCTTGGGGAGGAGGAGTCAGCCCAGAGAAGGACCCGAGGCAGGGGACATGCCGCATCCATGCCGGGACACAAAGGTCTGGGCAGGCTCCAGGCCACCAGCACGGTCACATCAAGGACCAATGGGATCAGCCTCTTCAAGGCCTGTGTTTGAGTCCTCTTCTGCTTTTTTCTGTCTTGGCAAAACACTTCTGAGGTTTACTGTGCCTCTGGACAGAACTCACAGACTTCCATTCCCAAGTGTGCTTCTGGCCATCCCATCACGCCTTTGATGGTGGCATTTCCTCACCCTGAGGTCATCTTGCACTTCCCTCATTTCCTGTGGTTTTTTATGTGGATTTGACCTCTTCCCCCAAAGACAGTAATTGCTCAAGCTCTAGTCCCAGAGGATGCACTGGAATATTTAGGGCTGCTGTTATTCTGCTTCTCAGGGCTTCTGGGAGAGCCCCCCTTTCCACTTGGAGATCCTGGGCTCCTGTCTCTGAGTTCACAGCACCTGGTTCACCTGCTCTGTCCCGTCTCCTCACTGAGTGGCCTTGGGCAAGGCCCGAGGAGCATGCTGGGATGGGAGAGGCTGGGACAGGTGAACACGGAAGATTCAGGCTCCTGTTATTCTCCTGGGCTCCTGTGCATACAAACTCAGATCTCCCCATCATGAAGTGCAGCCCACCCTCGGGACTTGCTCTGGGGACAGTCAATAGACATCTGTAGGATGCAGCCCACGGGGCCTGGTGACAGCGGGCAGAGATGATTCCATCTGAAGGCTGGCTTGCCGTGATGTTCCGGGTGGCCTCAGATGCTCTTCCTGAACATTAAATGTCCCAATCAGGTGCTCTCTAAGCCCTTATCGCTGTGAGATCTGAGACTAAGTTCGTGCGTACAGCTGCCTGACCCCTTCCACATTTACACTTGATGTTGGCTATCTGGCTACAGGCTTTCCAGAACCACACTCGGGCCCCAGCCTCTGAAACCGCACAGCAAACACTCATCCCGGAGGGCTCATCTCCGAGGGTGCGGGCACAGGGGGCTACAGGGCAGTGCCCGCCAGCCTAGGGGGTGGGTCCTGGCTCCTTACTTGTGGGCTCTCAGGCAGAGGGTCTGGCCTCAATTTTCTTGACAGAAAAATGGGAGAATGAATGTGAACCCCCTGCACCCTGACACCTGTGCCCAGGGGAGATTTGGGAAAACACAGGAGATCTGCATAGAACACTCAACACGAGGAAGATGTACAAAGCAGCCGTGAGGGGCATTGCTTGGCGATGGTCCTGCTCATCATGAGGGGAGTCCCGCCCCCACAGAAGGACGGGACCCGTTGCCTGGGTGGGATCAGGTGACCACGCAGATGTGGTCAAGTCTCCCTGGCTCTGGGAACAACAGAGCCTGACAAATGCTAAGCCGGCCTGTAGTCACAGCTTGCTGGCGCTAGCTCCCTGGGACCATGAGGACTTCTGCGAGGGGATCTGGCCTTCTCTCTGGGGTGGGAGGGGAGAAGCCAGGACAGGCCCTGGCTGGGGCCTGAAAGAGGAAGAGGCATGTCTCCCTGCTCTGGGGAAACCGGGGCTCAGAGAAAGGCCTGTGCCAAGCAGGTCCCACAACTCTGATGGGCAGTCCTGCCTGCAAAGAGCCTCCTTCTGTGTGTACCTGGTCTGCGGGGCTCCCTGGTCTCTGCCAGGGCCCTTCTGCACACATCCTGAGAAAAGCGGCCATTTGGAACCTCACTGCAGCCCTGTGCAGCCAGTCTCACATGGTGGCACAGTCTGGGCAGAGAGGGTGCCAGCAGGAGGTGTGACATGCCCTGTTCTGAGGGCAGCAGGGACCCGTGGCCCAGGCCGTCCCATGAAGTGGCCCTTCAGGAAACAGCCTCTGGGGATCAGGGTCCTGGCGGAGCCACACAGCCGCAGAAGGCAGGGTGGCATCAGTGGTTTCGGAGCCCGGTTCCAATCCCAGCTTCCCAGCTTTCATGCTGGGCGGCCTCGGGCAAGGGACTTCCTCCTCTGAGCCTGCTGCCTCTGTACCGGGGAAACATCAGGATGGAGGCCGTGCCTGGGAATCCAGCCCAGTGCCGGGACGGGACACCGAGCCCAAAGTCAGGTGTCTGTTTCTCCCTTGCCCCAGGGCTGAGAGAGAGCCCAGCCAGGGCAGCAGGAAGTGTGGCTCAATCCATTTCCTACTCCCCACTGTTACCTGTGATGGTGGCAAAATCAGACAAGGAAAGTACAGGAGATAGGGATGGGGACACTGAGATCTGCTACCTGCTGTTTCACAGGGCTGCAGGCTGCCTGGGGACGTGGGGCCGGAGGGTGCTGGCTGCAGCGACCCCTGAAGACATCAAGCATCCCCCAAGCCAGTTCCTCAGGTTCTCCCAAGGTGACATCTGTCTAATAAGGTCCTGGCTTAGGGGACTTCTGGGTGGGAGGGCTCTGCAAAGGCACCAGGGCAAACAGCCTCAAGCCAGCTGAACGCCCAGCTGGCCGAGATTCCCCTCTCTCTGACTGCCCAGGTAGGCCGGCGCTGCACTCATGGCCTCTGCCGTAGCTGAAGCGTTTGTGGAGGGATGTGTGGCCGGGCTGACGGATGTAGCCAGTAAGTGCCGGCGACCGTCGCTGGCACTGTCCAGAGGCCAGGTTGGCAATCCTGTTAGCTCTTGGCTCCCAGAGGCAAGTGTGTGGCTCTGGACAATGGAGGCGCCCTTTGCCTGTCATCCCGAGCATCTGTGTCCCCCGAGACCACAGGGGCAGGTTTGGGGTTCCTGCAGCTGTCCCCAGACACGAGCAGGGCTTCTGAACCAGCCACTTAAGTCTCTCCCCTGCAGAAGGGGAACTTAGGCCGCTTATGCTCTTCCCACAGTGGAGGGAGGAAGCAAGAAAAAAGAAACTCTGGCCTATAGCCAGTGAGCCCCTGGCAGACCCCCCAACCCTGTGCTCACGGGGGGGCTGCCTGGGGAAGGGGTGGGATCTCAGGGACACGGGGGCATGACTTGTCCTGCTTCAGCATGTCCTGCCCTGCTGTGGTCTGTGTGTGGAGCTTCCTCATTCGCAGGGATCCCCAGCCACCACTTTTTAAGAATTTAAGGAAACTGGATGGGCAGAAGCACATTTCAAACCTGCAGGAGAGCGCACATTGTCACAACCATTTTTGAAATACAGGCACTAAATGACCTGCCCACCTTGTAGCTGTCTTCAAGAGCCCCTGGACACACATTTTCCTGCCACACATCTGCCAAGGTAGGGACCTGCCCGCAACAGCACTGAGCCAGTGTGGAGAGGAAGGGGATGCCTTTCTGCTTCCTTTCATTAGCCGGCCCTGGGACCACGGGCAAAGCCCACTCCACCCATACGATAATTGGACTTGAAGACTCATTCTGGGGTTCCTTGCAGAGCAAAGAATGGTCGACAAGTTAACCGCCTGGTAGGTCTCAACCCCTCTTCTTAAAAAAATCAGCAAGTCCATCCAGCAGGTACGAGCCGCCACCCACCACCCGGAAACCTCACCTTGTTACTGGTAACCCATCCTGGTGTTTCCTGATGTGCCGGGGTCCTACAGGGAGCCAGGCGACGAAGTGTCATTTCTAAGTCATATCAGGAACACTCGATGGCCCTACGAGATCACCATGACTATCCCAAGGGGCTGGACATGAAACCCACTGGGCTGGGGACTCCAAAACTCTCAGGCTGCTTCCTCCCTCCACCCACACTACCAGTTTGACAAGTTTGCGTAAAACCAAGACGTGAAAGTGATTTTTACCGCTAATGAGTGATCACCAAACCATGTCTACATTTTAACCCCAACTGGCTGTTCCTCCTGGTCTCATGTTCTGGGGCTGCAGGTTCAATGACTCCCTGGCCAGCTCTTTGGGGGCCTTGGCCTGCCATGCCTCTAGGAGCTGGAAGTCCAGGCTTCCACGTTTCCTGAATCCACTTGATGGTGGCCTGGAATATTGGAAATCAGGACTGGCAGGGAAATTCCAGATGCACGGCTACTGCCCATGGACAGGCCATTCAAGTGGTCAGAATTCCAATTTTAGAACCTGGGTGCAGCCAAAGTCCAACAGAAAGACAGGGTCACCGGAGAAGCCTCAGCCCCATGCAAAGAGGCCATCCTGGAAAAGCCAGGGTCCCCGATCCCCTCAGAAGGTGAAGGCATACACCACCCCAACCACCACGATGTTCCCTAGTGTTGCTATGATGGCAATCCACAGCAAGACGGCATCGTTGGAGGACCGAGGGGGCTCCTCGGGCTGGCCCTGGCCATTGGAGGCCGCATGGACATTGGCGGAGGAGTTAAACAGGGAGTATTCCGTGCTGAAGTCCTCGTTGGGCGAGTCCATAAATGCGCCTCCCATCATGGGCAGCTGCAAGGGAGAGAGAGAGAATTATCCAGGGCCACAGCAGGAAGCAGAGTCCCCGGGCGGGGGGACTGGCCTGGCCAGTGACCCTCACGAAACAGGAACTGGGGCCAGCTACACAGTCTTGTTTTTGTTGTCGTGTAATTCATAGCGGGTATTCTAATAACTCCATGCCCGAAAGTTTAAGCAACTCATCCATAGCTGGTTGGTAACCTGTGGGAACCAGTCTCCACCCTCACTCCAGGCCCCTTCCGTGACAGTATGGGCTGAAAATGCCTCTATTCTTCTCATTTTAAAAGTAATATATGATTAATACACAACACTAAGAAAATATAAAAGATGGTAAAAAAAATGACGATCATAATCCCCACATAATCACTGTTACTATTTTGATATATTTTCTTTTCAGTCTTTTTTCTGTGTTAGGGAGGGAGGGAGGAAGGAGAAGAAAGGGCTCATTGAAACATGCAGTTTTATGTCCCTGTGTATAAAAGTCCATCAAAATCCCATCTGAGTTGTGAAATAGTCTACAATAAATATAATATTCTATTATAAGTAGAAATAATTCAACTATTCCCCTTGAGTTGGAGTTAGGAATTTCCACTTTTGCGTACTATTATGTGATGGGAAACACCCTCCCCATCCATTTGATTCACATAAATCCTTGCACACGCATTGTTATTTATGAGAGCAGACTCCCACATGCACAATTTCAGACTAAACAGATACGACACTCGAGAGTCTGATGTAGGAACAAACTCCCCCAAGGAGAGTCATTCTAATTCCTACCTTCCGAGCTGCACATCACAGCACTGAAGGATGCCTACAAGTTCGCTTCCAGGGATCAGAGCTTCCCATCCTGCCTGCCGCCCAGTCTGCAGGGCAGAGGTGGGGAGGTGGGGTGCTCAAAGGGAGGGGCGACCTTGGGCTTTGCAGTGAGAAGGGCCCTCTGTTTCAGCCCAGGCGCCAATGTCTGGGCTCCCCAGGCCTTGCCCGCTCCAGAGGCAAAGTGTGGACACGCATTCATCCCCAGGGTTCATATTGGCATCGGTCCACAATAAATGCTTCTCTGGACTAGGACCTGAGTGAAGGAACAGGAAACAGTTACGCCTTTCATGAACACACATTTACTGACCATCTACTGTCAGTATGCAACCCCTGCTAGGGTCAGGGACTGAGCTGGAGATATTAAAATACTCTCATTTAAACCCTCAACTTGCCTGGTGGAGGGTACTGTTGCACCCCATTTTATAGATGGATAGGCAGAGGTCAAGGTCACAGTAATGATCGGTGCTGAACTCAGGGACATACCTGAGCTGCCAGGGCACAGGGTGGCCATACTGAACGGCTCTATGCCTGACCCTCGCCGAGTTCCAGGGGACTCTTTGTAAAGTACAATTACTGTGGGGTCAACAAGCACTCACTTTAGCTAAGGGCAACTTGTGATGGCTCGTGCTCTGAGGAGCTCAGCGTTTTTATTTCTAGCACAGCTCTGCCCCAGGGTGGAACCTGGGGTGTAGTGACTGGAAGGAACCACTAGGGGGAGCCTGGGACGGGCCAGACTGCTGACGGGGACTGCTGGCTACGGGGGGTGAGCTCACCCTGCAAAAATTCGTCCCTCGGTACACTGGTAGATGTGGACTTCTAGTATGTGCAGTGTAACATATATACGAGTGCACTTAAATTTTGCTAGTGTATTGGTAAATACAATGACAGATGTAAATAAGAACGGAACGGGTTACAGGTGCTCCTTGACTTTCGATGGAGCTATGTCCTGACAAACCATCTAAGTTGAAAACAGTGTAAGAAGGAAATGCACTTACTACAGCCACCCTAACAAACTTCAGCGCACTGGGGGGTCTTGGCTGGCTGGGCTTGTGAGCTCAGGGGAGAGTAGGAAGCGCGTATTTTAGCCCAGGAAGGAGGCAAATCCAAAATCCGCAGGACACTGTCTACTAACTGTGCGTCACTTTTACACCACAATAAAGCCCCCAAATCCTAAGTCGAACCATTGTAAATGGGGGCCGGGGAGTATGTGTGTTAAACATAGGACTGAAAGTTGAAATAAATGAGATGTGGGACCTTGTTTTGGCCCTACACTGGTGACATAGGTCAGGTGGGGTATGACGACTGGGGCACATGCCAGCCTGATAGGAGGGTGGGGCAAGGGAGGCCTCTAGGCTGCAGCCAGCAGCTAAGCCTGGCACCCTTCAGCCCTCAGCCCAAAGGCCCTGTCCACTCTGGCCCGGGGCTTGTCCCCAGACAGTCCCTCCAGTAGCCCACGGGCTCCGTGAGGGAGAGCAGCTTTATCTGTTTTTATGCAATTCCTTGCACTTTGGCCAAGTCTGGCAGGGTAGTGCTGGAAAAATGATCCCCAGTTTCTCCTTGGCTGAGGTGGATTCCGCCACTAGGGGTGCACCTCCTTTCTCCAGGTTGCTTCCTGGGTGTCTCTGTCCACCCCGCTCCCCACCTCCCCGGCAGAGGCGTCCTGGGCTAAAGTGAGGCACGCCGTGTGCAGGTGGCCTCTGAGGAAGGGCAGCTGCTGGCAGAAGTTGTGCTCTAGCTCCTTTGACCTCGGGAAGGGAGGCACCGCCTGCCTCACCTCCTCCCCACCGGGCCCTGCAGGGCTTCCAGACAGGCGCCTCCCCCACCCCATGGGCGGCTGATCCGCCTCCTTCCTGTGGAGATCTCTGGGCCTGGGCCACTGCCCTCCTCTCTGGGGCAGAGGAGAGTTTGAGAGTATCCCACTCACATCCCTGAGCAGGCGGGGGACAGCACGGAGCCTCCCTCCAGGGACCCTTGAGGGAGCCTGCGTCCTCAGCCACGCTCCTGTGCCGTTTCCACGTGGTATCTGTTCACCCCCTCAGTATGTTAGACAGATCACACATGCCTTAAGACAGCCCCACTCTGCTGTTTCGCACAGCTGTAGGTCTTGCCGGCCTACAGTCAAGGTATCAGGAGGGCTGGCTCCTGGATGCTCCAGGGAGGAAGGCTGCTGCCCATTTCCAGAGCTCACCCACACTCCTTTGTCCATCTCTACAGGTGCCACGTGGCATCTTCGGATCCCTCTTGCTTCCTCTCATGAGGGCCCCGGTGATACCCTGAGCCCGCCCGGTTGCCCAGGATCCGTCCTTGCCCGAGTTTCTTCACTCATCACGCCTGCCAAGTCTCTCTTGCCAGGACAGGTACCCGGGAATTACCACGTGGACACCTTTAGGGTGGGCTCCACTGTGCCAGCCACAAGGACCCGCGAGGGAGCCATGATGGGGGACAGTCCCCATCGCCAGGGGGAAACTGCCCCTCCCTCACGGGCGCAGCAAGCACTGAGGGGGGGGACACGGCTCCTGCTAGACTGGTTCTGCTGCCCCGGAACATGGGCGGCCAGGTGGGCTCGGCGTGGGAGAGACTCGGGGCAAACCTGCTTCGCTGCGCCTAGTGGGGCCTGGGAGGGTCGTTTACATGCTCGGCTTAATTTTGTTCCCATAAGTAATGGAGATAACACAGACTCCTAGCCAGAGTGTTCCCAGCGATGAACAAGGTCATATGTGAATGATGTGGCCCGAGACGGTCTCCACCACGGTTGGATGTGAGAAGTGCGCCTTTAATGGGTGGAGCCAAAGGGAGGTCACTGCGGGGCTGCTCTTGGAAGGGACTAAGTAGCTCTCCTGGGACCCCAGTGAGATCTGAGAGAGGACTGTTAGGAAAGTGTGAGGCGGCCCCTCCTCAGCCTCTGGCTTCCTGTCCCATGATGGGACCGCTCCCTGTAACATGTGCCCCACTGTGGTGCCCTCTGCCAAGACGGGATGCAGTCAGGGGGCCCCTGCAGGGGTTGGCACCCTGCTGTTTGGACTTTCTGCCTCCAACACTGCAAACCAAATAACCTCTTCTCTTTATAAAGTGCCCAGCCTCGGCTCTTCCATTATGGTAACAGAATACAGACCCCCCCCCAATCACTCAGTAATAACTAATTTGCTTCTCTTCTATTGTTCTTGCAGCCATTCAACATGCAGAGTACCGTCATGTGTCTCTTATCCTCCTGATTAAGCTAAAGTGAGGGAGCCAGGAGCAGGCATCTCTAGGTGTGTGCTTTTTGTGGGATTAATTAATCACACACTCCTCTTTGCACTTGTTAACAGAGAGTCCACCCGCCTCCAGCTTATGCTGAGCCAGGCTGCCGAGTGCTGCTCCAAATCCATCTGTCTCAGGTTTCTTGGTCTTGTTTTGTTTCTATCTTTTTTTTCCCCCCATCATTTGTGAAATAGATTCTAAATTCAAAGAGCTTCAAACAGCAAAATCTCATGACTGGAAAACAACAAAAGATTAGTCTTGATTCCATCAACTGGAGGTTGGAAAGATTTAATTAAGAGCTGGTTCCTGGTCAGAGGAGGGGACTGGCTGAAGTCACCCAGGAAGCAGAGAGAGAGAGAGAGAGAGAGAGAGAGACAGACAGACAGACAGACAGACAGACAGACTGACTTGCTACCAGAGGCTAAGAGGCTGCCTAGTCAGCGGGTCTGTTTTCAAGCCAGACCTGGAGATGCCTGGGTGTGTGTGTGTGTCTTTGCTGAAACGCAGATGTGCTTTGTCTCCTTGAAGCAGAGGGCAGGTGCAGCCTGCGAAGGGATTACAGGCGAGCTGTTGGCTCTGAGCAGATTCATGGTATAGCCTCTAACCAGCGAGGGACAGGAACCCTTCCAGGCCACGCCCCCAGTTCGCTGCCTTTTCCAACCAGACCCCACCCCCCAACAGCAGGTGACTTGCCCAAGCTGAGCTGGGTGTGTGTGTGCGTGTGTTTGTGTGTGTGTGTGCACGTGTGCAGGGGTTGGGAAGATGAAGGAAGGAATCACGTGCACAGGTGAACAGACCTTTGCAAACTACGTTCCCACTTACACTCAGAATCTGGTCTACTGTGACATGCATAAGTGTCCCTTTGTCTCCGAGGCCTTGCGGTCCCACAGAGATGTCTATTGTCTCCCACAGGGTCCCCCAGGGGGAAGACAGAGTGGAGGTCAGAAGGTACAGAAGGAAGAGAGAGGCAGGGCTGGGCGGAGGTCGGCTCCAGTGGCCTCAGTGAAGGGCAGCAGCCTGGGCTTGGGGCCACACGAGTGGGCCTCTCTTGTTTATCAAGTAGACCACAAGTACATACTGCAGGGCTCCAGGCACCCGCAGGTTGTCTGAGGTGCACAGCCCCATAAGGCACAGCCGGGCATTTCACCACGGAAAACCAGAGGGTCCCCCCACTGCAGGCCACCGCCCAGCTCCCTGGCTGGTTCCATGCTCCAGAGCTTTCAATTAAAAACAAGGTGGATCTAGTACAAACGAAAGTGATACTGACCGAGGCCTGCTCTGTGCCGGCACCATAGTATTTTGTCATCAACAACCCAAAGGGGGTACTAATATCATCCTTGTTCTCCAGGTGAGGAAACTGAGTGACAGTTGGAAAGGAACTGGGCGGGGGGCACTGGGGCTGAAAGAGGTATGGTCACTTTCTTGAGGCAGCACAGCTTCTAAGGAATTGATTAGAAACCGAACTCCATATTTGGACTGAATTCATAACTTCCTCTATCAGAGACCCACACGAATTCATTCCTACAGGGTCAAAATATGTATTATTCAATTAAATTACATTATACTATATCCATTATGTTACATTATGTTATGTACTTTATAATTAGCTGGCACTTACATTGTGTACTTGTCTTTCTTAAGGACTTTTAACTCTTTTATAATTATTAATGCATATTAATTGTGCAAATTAATGAGTCCGTGACATTTCCATTTGTGAATATTTCCTACTTTGATCCTATCCAAGATCCGAACTCCCTTCTTTCATTCTCCCTTCTCTCCAACCTCCTCTTTCCCCTCCTCCTTCCCTGAGGGGACGGCAAACTCTTTAAAGATACAGGCTGAGTCTAATTTCTCTTTGAATCCAGTGCTTAGCACATCTACTTACATAAAGTAGATGCTAAGAACATTTTATATCGAAAATGTTTGCTGAATTGATTGCTAGGAACAGAGCAATCCAACACAGTCTACACAGGCAGAGGCAGCTCTGTCTGCCCAACAGGCCTAGATCACAGAAGGACCCCGGAAAATACAGGTGTTTTGGGAAAACCTGAGAGCATTACAAAATTAAGAGGAAAAAGCCTTCCTTTGGAAACTGTTGCCATGGTAACTCAGCACAACGCAGTAGGGGAAAATGCTCTCTCCACAGAGTGTACCCTCTTTGATTACCAAGGATGCAGGGAACAGCTGGCCTGGCAGGGCAGAAAGGCTGGATGGTGGCAGTCCAGCCCCGCAGGCCCCGCCCCCAGCGTGGCTCAAGTCCACCAGAAGAACAGTGCACAGCAGGGGAATCTGACCATCTTCCCTCAGGGGAGAGCTGGCGCAGGCTGCCCTGATAGCTCCTGCTCCACCCCGCTGAGCTCCAGCCCACCTCTGCAGCACTGGAACCAGGTGGCTGTGGCCCTCCGTCCGCTCAGGTTCCCCTTCGCCGCTCAGAATAAAGTCTCAGGGCCGCAGGCTGACAGGTGGGAAAGCTGACAGGGCAGGTGTTCACTCGTAGGTGTAAACATTTTACTGAGCGTCCCTTGACTGGCCAGGGGCCGGGCTGGAAGGCGGAGGTGTAAAGAGAATGGCATGTGATTCCTTTGGGAGCAGGTGAAGAAGGAGCAGGAGGGAGGTGGGCAGAGGAGGAGGGGAGAGAACAAAAGAAATAAAAGGGAAATGGAGTTACTCTACATCAGAGGACACATCTGCCCGGGATAGCGACCTCCCAGAGGAGCCGCCTCTCTAAGCGGGATCCTACGGACTGTTCACCCTTCCTTCCGCTACCGCAAATCGCTTTCAAGAATAACCGTGACATGAAGCAAAAGGCTGATTCTCCACCGGGAGTGCACATCAGATCTGCAGAACTGTCCTTCAATGCGGCGCCTCCCCCAACCGTCACAGCAGTCCCCAGGTGCGTCCACAGCACCGTCCACAGCCCTCTGGTGGCTGTCCCTCGCTGACCCAAGCCGGCTGGGGACACATGTGGCTTCCCTCACTGTTATTTCCACACACCCAGCTGGGTTGCAAGCCAGAGAAGAGCAGCCTCGGCTGCCATCTGGGGAAGGAGAGCTGCTGTGCTACGAACAGACCAGGCCTGGGGACGCCAGGCAGGCAGCAGCGTCGCCAGCCAATCCTGGCTGACTCCGCAGAGGGGGCTGCGCCGGAGCCCCCGTTCCGTGTGGAAAAGGGACCAAGGGACCTGCGAGGAAAGGCGAGCACAGATGGGAATGGGACTTCTGTCACTCCTCAAAACGAAACCACCGGCCCGTCCCCCGGATAGCGAGGGCTTTTAGAGGGTTAACTTATGGCTTCTCATCCTCCCTGCCTGCTCCACCTGCCAGATGCTTTGCAAGCAGCGGATGAAAAGATCTGTCTTTTCTGGTGGTAAGGTCCTCCTGTTTTTGTGGACTGACACCCGCCCCTGTGTGATTCTGAGCCGGCAGGACTGTGTTGCCTCTTTGCCCCTCTGTGTTCTGCACACAGAGCAGGCGCTCAATCAGCACTCACTAGCTTGTCTGGGCAACGGCAAGCCCCTACGTTGCTCCCTCCATCGACGACCTGCCTGCAGGAGTGAGAATTATCTCAGAAATGAGCTCAATTCTTCCTCAAAGTATTTAGGGCACGAGGCTGAGGCTCCGAGGCCAGGGCCCCTCAGGAAATTAGATGCTTGCAGGTCCAGGGGAGAAGACAGCGCTGTGAGCCCCGCCAGAGGCACTGTGACAAAGGGCCCCGCCCATCCCTGCAGTCTGACAAGGCTGTGGCTCAGGAAGATGCTTCCCAAGGACACAAGTGCCACCGGCAGCTTGCAGGGAGTGAGGCAGTGGGATTTTCCCAAAGAAGAGGAACATGCTTCCTTTCCACTGGAAAAGAGCATTGTTCAAAATGATGGATGCAGAGACGCATGTGGGTGCCTGGAATCTCTGCCTCGCTTTCCCAACAGGCAGGGAGAACAGAAGAGTAGGGTAAGCAAGAAAACCCCAAGATCCGGGGGTCCCTTCTGCTTGCCTTGATTGATTGGGAGCCATTTGAGATGGCAACGCTCCTCTCAAAGTGCAGATGGAATGAGGCAGGGCCAGGTATCCCGGCCAGGGTGCGACCGGGCTCCGTCCCCCGCTGCGGTAGAGACCCAGGTGCACAGCTTTCCCTCAGGCCCATCTTCTTTCTGACCTGTGAGACCACATCCCAGCCGCCAGCCTGCGGGAAGGGTCAGGGGTGACACAGACACATGGCAGGCACTCAAGGAATGGAGCGATGGGGGCGCCTGACTTCCGCATGTGAGCTGGGGCCTCAGGAGTTTGATGAACGCCTAATTAAAGTGGAATGTGACGACTGAGGAAAAAGAAGCTGTTGAAATAATTGCTCCCTTGAGGAATTGGGGAAAGCTGTGGGTTTATGCTGAGGCATGTATTTCTTCAGATCTTGCTCACCCAAAGGCTTCCTCTCTTCCGTAGTGGTTACACCGTGGCTAACAAGTGCCACTTAAAAGCAAATGCGGTCGGTCGCACCTGCACCGCCTAACTGAACTCCCGGGAAGGAACTCACACCTGTAGCCAGACACTTGTCAAAGGAGCTCTAGCAACGGCAGGGGGCGCTCCTGGTGCCACGTTTGCTACTTGACACACTCTTAACCAGGGCGCTCCTTCAGTGAACTTGTGAGCTGAAACAGGCGGTGGCAAGACACACGCCCCATGGCTGCTCGAATAGCATCTGACCTCTCCAACCCAGGTGAGGAGGAGCTGGGCCGTCATCTACATTCTGACTGTGATGATTACTTTTGATCATCAACTTGATTGGATTGAGAAACACCTA
>PVJO010030587.1:0-15312 GCA_004026905.1 Hystrix cristata | reverse complement strand
AATGATCTACTGTATGATCCAGCTATCTTGCTTCTGGGTATATATCCAAAGGAAATGAAATCAGTAAACCAAAAAGATAGTCGCAACACTTCACAAAAACTATGTTATGAAATCAATCACGTTCCTTCTTATTTACTCCACAAGGTGTACAGACTGAAAGAGTTTGTTGATCGAATTAATGAGACAGTTCAGGCAGGCAGTCTTCACTTTTACAGGTGAAGAAACAGGCAGTCTAGTGGAGACGGTGAACTCATTTGCCCACCGACAGCATGGGGAACTGTAGATGACTGAGGGACCAGGAGGGCTCATGTGCGTCAGGGGCCAGTGATCCTTAGGTGGGAGTCTTTGATTGGCTTGTGCAAAGTTTCCTGTGTGGTAGCTGGATCGACGTCTGGCTGTTTAATTACAGCAAGACAGGGATACTTTATCGGCCAGTGAGCTAAAACAATTGCAGATTATATGCGTGCAACCAAAGCAAACTCAGCTGAGCGTCATTCCCATCTGGGGCTGCAGGTCACGACCTCTGTCGTCTATCCGAGTGACTGAGTCACAGACCTCAAGGTCAGGCCTTCCTGGGATTCCCTTTCCAGTGCTGTCTGCACCCCTCCTTCCTCACATCCCCATGACAGGGACAAGGAAGTGGCATTTAGGTGCGGCGCAGGAGTCAGGGACCCAGGACTGCTTGGGCTGGCCCAGTGTGCAGGTTCTCTTCCCCCTGCCGAGTTGCAGACCCATTGTCCTCCTTCCCGGGCCCCCTTCTGGTGACAGGAGACTGAAGGCACAGGAGGAACGAGATGGGAAGAGCAGAAAGCCATCAGCCAGCCACGTTTTCTTGTGCTTGGAAAACGACTGCTTTAACCGCCGACAGTTTCTATCTCTTCTGTACCCTCAGCTTTGAAATTCTCCAGTTGCCAGAATCCTGGCTTGGTCACAGCTTTAGAAGGGACAACTTTGCTCTATGCCCAGGCCAGTGACAAATCTGTGTCTTCTTTCTTTGGCCAAACCCATTCAGAGAGATATGTGTGTGTGTGTGTGTGGTGTGCACGTGCACATGTGTGCACCCGTGCAGACTTGTTAGTAAAGGACCATCTCCACTCAATTTTTTGAAAACAACGAAAGAGCACCGGATTTGGAATCAGAGATGAGTTCTAATCACAACAGTCCCTTATGTGTTTTGGACCTTGAAGAAGTCTCCTCGTCTGTAAAATGGGTTTCCAGAGATGATTCGGAGTGTGACAAGTCCAGGTTAAGAAAGCGCCTCATACAGTCGCCCCTTCACTGTCAGAACTCAGGGTACCAAGACTCAGGATGCTTTGCTCCCTTGTTTGAGATGGTGCAGTGTTTTCACATAACCTGTGCACCTCCGCATGTATAGTTTAAGTCATCTCTAGAAAAAGGTCTGCGCATGACCAGTACAGATGCAACTTTTCCAATATTCCCGATCCCAGGTTGTCTGCACGTGTGGACATGGAGCACGCAGGATATGGCATACACGTTCACTGCTGTATACTGTTTCGCGGTACCAGCGGGCTACAATATGTCCATTTCCTATCCACAGGCCTTTGAGTTGTTTCCAGAGTTTCACTATTATGAACTATGCTGCTTGGACACAGCTTGTGAGCATTTCTCTTGGACATATTTCTACGTAACAGAGCCACACATCTACACACACCATTAGGTACAGTCGTGGGCCACATAACGATGTTTCTGTTCATGCGGGGTGTGGCGATTTTCCCATTAGATTATTATGGTGCTGACAAGCACCTCTTGACAATGGCCTGGGCCAAGGGTTATTGACTAATGTTTTGGAAATATTTCAGTATCTTAACAATTGAATGACTGTATTGGAATGTACATAGCAATGGAGTTGCCGGGTGATGAGAGTACACAAGTACACATGTCCTTGATAAGATAATACCACATTTTCAAAAGTGTAAGTTGTGCCAAAACTCACACTCCCCCCGCAAGGCAGACGATGTCTCATGGCTCTGGCGCTGCTCCAATACTCAGGGTGCTTAGCTCTCTTGATGTTTGCCCATCAGAGGAGAACAAATTGGCTTGATTGTGCTTTTGATTTCAAGTTGCCTAAGTATTAGTCAGGCCAAACATCCTTATCTAAATGTATGCATTAGCCTTCTCTGTTGCATATTGTTTTCGGGATGTTGGGGCTGGAACTCAGGGCCTCACATACCCTAAGCAAGTGCTTTGCCACTGAGCTACAGCCTCAGCTCCTTTTCTCCTTATTGATATACAGTCACATATATTTACACATCCTAGTTATATAATCTAACTGATAGAATATATGCCACATACAGACAGTCCCTGACTTACAGTGGTTGAGTTTATGTTTTACCAACTTTATGGATGTGACAAAATATATATGCAGTACAAATTAAGCGTGAAATTTTGAATTGTTTTGGTACTGGGGCTCAAACCCAGGGTTTCATGCATGCTTGGCAAGCCTTCTACCACATTGCCACCCTGGAATTTTGAATTTTTATCTTTTCTCAGGCTAGTGGTACCCTGTAGAGTGCTGTCTGGAGATGTGGGGTGATGGCAGCGAGCCACAGCTCACAGTCAGCCATGGGATCATGAAGGTGAGCGCCCAGGACTCCACGGTGTGCCGTGTTGTTGTATGTTTTGGATGCGGGTATTCAATAAGTCACATGAGATATCCAGCACGGGCTTTGTGTTTGATGATTCTGACCAGTGGAGGCCGGTGAGAGTGCTCTGGGCATGTTTAGCACAGACTGGACTCAGCAATGATGGTCAATAGCATAGATGTAGTAAGTGCATCTTTGACTTATGATATTTGCAGCCTCTGCTTGGGACATAACCCCACTGCAAACTGAGGAGCATTTCTATGTATATATGTATACATTTAATATTGATCTTTTGCTATGTCATGCCTGAGTTTGTAGCTTGCCTTTTTCATTTCTCAAAGGAGTCTTTGCGCGTACCGTGGCTTTCTGTCGTGCTGTTCTAGTGCATCTCCCAAGGCCAAAGGTCTGCACATCTTGTTGATCCTGTGCCTTGTCATCCTCCCTGGCTCCTTCACCCCAGTCATATGACCTTCTGTCCTTGCTCTGACTTCTGTCATGTGTGTTGCACACTGACCTGGGACTTTCTCAAAAGCAGCCTCCTGCTCTGACTGCCCTGCTAGCCCTTCTGCAGTTACTGTCTATGTGTTCTTCAGGTCCTCAGTCAAATACCATTCACGCAGGGATGCTTCCTGACCTCCTCCACTCCAGTCAGGGCCTCTGCTATACATTTTCTTGGCTCCTGGGCTTTTACTTCTATGTATTTTTCACTGTCCATAGTTATCTTTATTTGTGCCACTATTTGATTAGTATCTCTCTTCTACTTAATGATAAACTGCATTTTGCTTATGACAGAGTTCAGGACGTGCTCCCCTAATATACGGCATTTTGGCATTTGAGAAAACAGCAGAAGCAGGAAGGCAGCTCTCTCTTTGTCCCTCTCTTCTCCCCGAAGCAGGCCATGAACCCTAGAAGGGCACTCTCTGACCCTCTCCTTCCCTTCTGCTCCGAAGCTCCTCATGTGACGAGTGTTCTGCCTGTACCCAGAGGGAAGAAATGTCACACAGGGACACCAAGAAGAATCTGACGGTCTTTGCTAAGATATCCCAGTTTATTACCATTAGATCCCACCCTTTTTCCTTTAATTATTCTTCTACACAACTGTCCATAAAAATAGATTTCCATGTTTCTTTGGGTCTTCATTTCTGAAGACTCCCATGTCATATAAAACTTATATCAAATAAATATGTATTTTCTCTTATAAATCTGTCTTTTATTTATAGGGGTCTCAGCCGTGAACCTTGTGATGAGTGAGGAAAAGATATTTTTTGGCTCCCCTACATGCACCATTGGCATCCAACATAATGTGTAGCAAACAAGAAAATCTCACATAAAAAAATCAGCATTAATTCAGTACCATATAGCATGCAATATCCAAATGTCCTAATTGTTCTAAAATCTCCTCTAAAGCTGTCTCCTTCCTTTATTATTTCTTTCCTTTCTTGTTTCATCTCCTACTCCCTCTTTCCCTCCCTTCCTCCAAGACTCAAAGTACATACATTGTATTTGACTTTTTATTTCTTTACTACCCCCTTACCAAATATTTTCATAATCCCAGGCTAGACCCATACCCTGCATTCATCTGAGTCCCTCCTCATCACTCAGTAGAGGTCAAACATTTCCCTAAAGACCACCACACGAGTGACTTAGATACTTCCTCCCGCATTTCAGCAAAAGGCGCCCCCCATCCGAACCTCCAATCACCGGCAGTACCTACGTGGTTCAATGACCACCCATTCAGATGATCACTCCACATCTTCCTACTAAAAGACGCTTTTCCTGTTTTTAGTCAATAATATTATAAAGAGTTTCCTAAAATGCAAGACTTTAAAGCTAAAACCAGCAAGGGCCTGAGCAACTAGAGACAGCTGACCGAACTACACACAACCTCAAAATCACTTGCCCAGTTCCTGAGATTCTACACACATTCTCTCTGTATTTCCTCTTCTGAGACTGGCCAGGTGGTTAGCCCAGCAAACAGATTTACTTCATCAACATGTAGTTCTGGTGATCTCTTTGGGGATCACGTGGGTGATGCTATGGAGCCATGGATTTTTATAAAAGAATTAATGTGTTGAAGTCTATTACCTTCTTTATTCAATTTGTTATTCAAATTATCCTAAATTTGTTTAGTGGAAACCTCTTCAAGCCAGCTTTCCATGTTCTTTTGCCGAAGCTCTACTTACTTTTTAGTACTTCCTTGTTTGCTGGTTTAGCAAGATGTTCTAGTTCAAACTGTCCCAGACCATTTCTGCAAGGATGAAGTCCTCTTCCTTTTCTTTTAACCTGACTTTTTCAGCTATATTCTACAGGGATAGATTAGCAGGTGAATGCAAAGACATGCCTAGAATCCTGGACTCATGCCCTTTGTCATAATGCTTCTCTGTTGGAACTCAGAAGAGGGTCTCCAGAGCTTACTGCATATGAGTATTCCCAGAACAAGGCCTGGCAGGACCAGAAAGTTTCAGAGTGACTGCGGGGAAGGAACTTGGTCTTGCTTCCTTTTTTGTCCACTGTTCAAAACTACTCCACAGAGACTTAAATGCCAAGTGAAAGAAGAAACACAGAGACAAATGTGGGCTTTGGATCACAGGAACAGTGATGCCATCAAGTCCAGCTCAGCAGATGAATACAAACAGAGAAAGAGCACATCGCCCCCTTAGCTACGAGGGCAGTTTCAGGAGCCCTACTGTGTGCATGCCCATAGCCACAGAACCCTGTAATTTCTTCCATCTTTGCATCTTGACTAACACTTATCACACACTATGGCTCTCAAGGTTTGCAGTTTGAGATAAGACAGGAAAACTTGCATGAATTTCTTTTTCCCTTCATCACTCATAGTAGAAAAGTTGTTCCTACAGTAGACTAGGGCAAAATCAGCATACGATTCTTTCTTTCCTAAATTTAGAACTTTCATCTTTAAAAGGAAGACAGTACAGCTTTCCTGTGGCATATTTAAATAGCCAGCACCATTAATCTTGTGCTTTGGGACCTTTATTAAATAAAATATGTTACTTAACACATGCTCTGTGGTACTGTGACGGTTTATCTGACGACCAGATGGTTACTACGTGACTAATAATGCAGGCAGTGTAGATACACTGAACAAAGCGATGACTCATGTCCCGGGCAGGATGTAGCAGTACGGCCCCAGATCTCATTACTCAGAAAAGTAGGCAATTTAAAACTTATGAATTTTCTATTTGATATTTCTAGGCCAGGGTTGACCATGGACAATGAAAACTGTGGAAAGTGGAGCCATGGATAAGCTACGTTTGCTTGTGTGCTTTGCAGGCTGGCAGAGCTGCTGGGGTGGGTGAGGGGGTCCTCCTGTGATGTGGACTTGAGTGCTGCCTGTCAGATGGCACCCTGCTCACCTCCCTGATCATCACCTCCATCTCAAACATGTCACAAGGAGAAGTTAAAACTAACTCTAAATTCTCTTGATCTTATTCATAAGCAACAGATGAAAATTCTTCTTAATCAGACCACAAGCAAATAAGTTTTTCAAAACAACCCATCTGGCCAAAAAGAAATGTAGATCAGTTAAAAAGAAATATTCATTTTCAATCAGCCGATGTCCTATTCAAGTACCCTGTACCTATTGGGTTATTAGACTTCTCAGGTTTCCCAGGAGCCAGACAAGCAGATAAATCAGCCAGATAAAATGCCAAATCATCTCGGGCAGAGAAAGTGTGTGCTGTTGTGACAGCCACTCAAATGTTCTTCTCTAACACATGCTTTATGGTAGTGGCTTTTCTTTTTACATAACGCCAGCTTCCTGTGCACATAATTAAAAAATAATAGAATTCCCTTCATCTCCATTTTCCTCTTTCTGTGTTCTCTTCCTCTTTTACTATATTTCTACTTCTTTAGATTTGGACACCTGCATATGATACAGAAATGCAAGGTAAACTGAAAACAGTGAAAATAGAAAAACTGACAGCTTTTTGAGATTATAAGCATGACTGTATGTTTGTGTCCCCTTTGAGATTCATATGTTGAAGTCCTAACTCCCAGAGTGATGGCCTTTGGAGGTGAGATCTTGGGGAAAAATTAGGTTTAGATGAGATCATAGGTGTGGGGCACTCGTGATAGGATTAGCATCCTTATAAGAAAAGGAAGAAGTGAGGCATAGTGTTGCAGGGAGGTGGAGGCAGGAGGATCACTAGTTCAAGCACATCTTAGGGACTTGGCAAGACCCTGTTTTAAAAAGCAAATTAAAAAAGGGCCAGGAATCTCACTCAGTGCTGAGGCCCTCCCAGCACTGAGAGAGAGAGAGAGAGAAGAGGGAGGGAGGGAGAGAGAGAGAGAGAGAGAGAGAGAGAGAGAGATTCATATACACTTACTGAGGACAGGCTAAGGCCATGCAGAGAAGGTAGCTGCCCGTAAGCTAGAAAGAGAGGCCCTCATCAGACAGACACCAAATCAGCTGGCACCTTGATTGATCTTAGGTGTCCTGACCTCCAGAACTGTGAGAAATAGACATCTATGGTTGGAGCTACTCTGTCTATATTTTATTATAGTGGTACAAATTTACAACTCCCACATTTATAGCTTATGCCCTAAAACTGATTTTTTCCTATGACAAATGACCCTATTGAGTTAAATTGAATTTTAATTTACTTGGGTATGAGTGTGCCAATATTGTTTGGGAAAAACAATGAATATCTGTATGTCACACTGTTCTAGAGTAAATGCTGTTTTAGTGAGTCACAATAAAAGTAGAACTCGTGAGAAATGGGCTCTGTGTTTTTAAGTGACAGTACCAAAGGCCAGAGAGGTTGAAGGGCTTGCTGAGGTCATGCAGTCACAGAGCTGGAATCTGCTCCTGGCCAAGCTCATCACCTTCAAATTCTGACCCCTGCTGTTTAATCCTGTCCTCCCCTCTGCTAGACTCTGTAGCAAAGCAAAGTAGCATAAAATACATATAATCTGTTGAGAGACAAAGCACATGTCCCCAAAGTTACATAATCATAAGAGTAGTACAACTAGTGGATGCCGTAGCGCTCCACCCAGGCCCCCTTCAAGGCCCCTGTACCCATGCAGCCATTGCTGGGCCCATCTGCTGATGGCGCGTAGCTCATTTATCACCGGGAATAGCACTTGGCCAGACAGTGTTGTCTCCTTCACTCATGGCCCATGTACAGGTGATGAGGAAATATAAAGGCCTGTCCTACTTGCCTCAATTTGGAGCAACACTGAAGGGCTGCGGCACTTCCTATATCTCCTCCACTGATCAGCTTTGGAGTTGGCCGTAATTACACTGCAGCTCAGCATCTCCCAGGCTTAAATCTCCTCACAAGTTTTCCTCCTTCTCCTGACCCCTAGGGCCTTCCCCAGATCTATATAAGGTTTCATTCACATTTTAGAAGTATAAATAATAGAAGACAACACAGTTGTGGTATACCGCTTGTTTTGTTTTGTTTTCATTTTTGTTTTTTAACAAAAAATGTACTTTGAATAATTCCATTTCATATGCATAGCTCTATTGCAATTTAAAAATTTTACAATTACCTAGCATTGGAAGTGTAGATGAATAGATTTTTGGTCCCAAATGTTGGTATTTCAATCAAGATCACAGCATATATTTGTGTATCTGTGTGTTTGTTTACCTGTATGAGGATACATCTAGGATAAATTCCTGAAAAAGATAGGTGGATTCAAAAGTATGTGTGTTTTGACACTGAGATTCCATCTCACTCCAGGAAGAGTGGCTGTCATCAAGAAATCAACAAGTAACAAATGCTAGCAGTGCTGTGAGGAGAAAGGAAGCCTTCTCCATGGTTGGTGGGAGTGTAAATTGGTACAACTACTATGGAAATCAGTATGGAAATTCCTCAAAAGTTGAAACTAGGGGTTCCATTTGACCCAGCTATTCCCCTTCTAGGTATCCTCCCAAAAGAGTTAAAAGCATCATACCACAGTGATACATGCATACCTGTTTATAGCAGCACAATTTATAATAGCTAAATCTTGGAAACGGCCCATATGCCCATCAATAGATGAATGAGTTAAAAAATGTGGTGTTTATGTACTATGGAGTAGTACTCAGTCATAAGGAGTGATAAACTTGAATCATTTATAGGCGAACGGATGCACCTTGAGACTTCACTTCTAAGCGAAATGACTCAGACACACAAGTTTAAATATTGCATTGTTTCCTTTGTGTGAGAAACACAAAGGGTAAATAAGTAGCAAAACAAAGGACAGATATCAGGAAGTAGTAAGAACATGTTCAAATGGTAAGGGCAACATGGGGCAAGGGGGAAAGGAGAAGGAATTTAGAAAAGAGAAGGGAAGGGAAAAAGTGGAAACAAAGCTTTTGCAAATGAGGAGAGGAAGGAGAATTAAAGGGAGGAGAGGTGAATGGGAAAAAAAGAATTAAGACATGTTATGTATAGGTACAAATTTCCTATGATGAACATGATCATTATGTATGGCAGATACATACTAATAAAAATAAATAAAAATGTTTTTAAAAGTATGCATGTTTTAAATTTTTCACAATTTAGTGAATTGTGAATGAAATGGTACTAATGTGTACCATTTTAGTGAATTATCAATGAAGTGGTGCTAATTTGTACCCTCACCAAAGAAATTATCTGTTTCCCCAGAGAAAATGGTTGACCCTCAGTATTCATAGGCTTCACATCCATGGGTTCAAACAACCATAGATTAAAGACATTTGGAAAAATTACTTTGTACTGAATATATATGTATATAATTTTTCTTGTTATTCTCTAAACATTAGAGCACAATCACTATTTACATAGTATTTGCATTGGGCATATAGAAATGCCTTAAAGTATACAGCAGGATATATATAGGTTATGTAGAAATATGATGCCTTTTTATATAAGGAACTTGAGCATCCTCTAATTTGGGTATTAGTAGGGATCCTGAAGCCCATTTCTCATGAGAACTGAGGGATGATTGCATGTAATAGATGAACAATGGTTGTTATGACTTGTATCTAGATGACCCCCACAAAGCCTCATGGGGTCATAGGTGGAGCTTTTTAGAGGTGGCTGATCTAGAGTGTGTGATGCCAGGATTAAGGTATGCGATGTTGGAATTGATTTGTGGTGTGATGCTAGGATTAAGGGTGCCTCACCCTGGGTGTAAGTGCTACTTGCCCCAGCCTGGATAAAATATAAGGGACAGAAAGAGGGCTGCTATCATTGCTGCTTGTTGCTTGCTGCTACTTCATTACTTCACTACATGGTAGGCTGCCTTCTGCCTACCATGAACTGTTTTTCCTCTGGATGGCTCCCTGCTATACCACCTTGCCTTGGAGCCAGGCAACTATGGACAGAAACCTCTACAAACTGTGATACAAAATAAGCCTTTCCTCATTTACCTTTGGGTGTCAGATATTTTGTCTTAGCAATGAGAAAAGCAACTAAGATAGCAGTAATCTCTTTGGAGGATATAAACATCTTGTTTGTTGTCTATGACACTCAGTCAGTGGCTGGTGCATTCACCTCCTCACTCAACAATAGGTAGGTCTGTGGAAGAAGTGTGCAAATAGGACTTGCATTCTTCCCCTTATTTGAGAAGCCTACATTTCCTCGGATGCTATTACTCATCCTGTCACAAGGACCTCTCTCTCCTTGGTAGAGCAGAGTTTCTGTGCAGACAGAGCGGATGCAGAAAGAGTTCCCATGGAAACCCCAGCCCTGCTGACCCCACAAGAAAACACTATTACCCACAGTGTGGAAGACAGATTAATGTAGGGTAATGATAATGAAAGTCATTATCAGTGTAATTGCAGGTCCTTGGGGTTTAAATTCACATTTTTTCCTGCTTACTTTTCCATAATTTGTACATTTTTATCCTTTGAAAGGAGCCTTCAATAGAGACACTGATTGCTATAACATGAAAGAATCCTGTTGTCCTTTCTCACATCAGATAGGTGTGCACTGTGGAGACAGCCACCACCCCCAAACTGAAAAGTTCAGGATGAATATTTATCTCATATTCTCATGAGAGTCAAGTGGTGCCTTCTCATTCAGCACCTGATCGATTATGGGGCAATCAAACAAGATTGTCTTTATATGACTTGATTCCTAGCCCCAGTCTCATCTGGTCCTATTCAGTACCAAAAATGCCTGATGAAAAGTATGAGGTTTACCTAATCAGAAACATTGAGAGATTTCTAAAATGTCAGCTCTCCATGATCTTTAGGAAAACCTCTAGATAACAGAATGATGTTAGACATGGATACTTAATCCATAGTAATCTCTAACATACAGATACTTAATTTATTATGACAGATATATTTGACATTCTCAATTCTTGCTCTTCCCACAAATATAAAATCTCCCAGGCATGTGTGGATATATTTTTAAAAATTTAACTTACTCTGACTTAGCATGTGTTGTAAAAGATATTCTAAACAACTTGCCTTGGTGTTTCCTTAAGGTACGTGCCTATTTCCAAAATGTATACACTACAGTCACATCTTTCAAGACACTAATGAATCTGGTCAAAAATGGATGTTCAGCTGGGATGCAGAGGGAAAATATATGTAATGAGTTTCAAAGAGCATGGGTTTAAGGACTGGGACCAGAATCCAAATCTCACTAACTTTATGTTATATGATCTACCTTAGCTTCCTAAGTCCATTGCATTTCCTTGAAAGGATTCTCTCTCAACTCCAGAAAATAAGCTTTGTTATATCTTTTTATAAGGCCATTAATTCCTTTCATGATTTCTCTACCTGTATAAGTTACCTTTTTACAGTCAATGATTTGTAAGACAGCAGATTTAATACAGGACATTTATAAATTACAACATTCACTCATAAGCCAAATGCAGGAAGAGTGCCGAATGTCTGTCTAGGCACTGGAGACCCAAAAGATCCAATCAAGGGCTGGGAGCCCACGATACTGTCCCGTGTATGTCCACATCTGCAGATGATGGCTGAAGAAATCTTTACTGGAACCATCTCTGCTTGCAGCAGAGATGAAGACCAGAGCTCCCCTGAAGCAACAACAGCCAACCTCGATGACAGCAAGGACCTGAGTTCCTTCTTGGATGAGAACAGCTGAGTCCCCTTCAGGAGAACCAGCCACAGCAGAGTTCCTCCTGGGAAACAGCCCACCAACTAGCTTCTGCTCCGGTTCTCCTTTATTTTACATTGGCAACAATCCTCAAGTGGATCCTCTATGACACATCAACTCAGTCCAGCTGGGCATTCTGGCACAAGCTGACCACAACAATAAGTCCACCACACTACCCTTATGACCTAATCACCTTCCAGTATCCCCACCTCCTAATACATTACACTGGGGCTTAGGATTTTAATATATGAATTCAGAATCAGGGGACCGACATTTAGTCCATAGTCAGGCCCATTAAACAAAGATTGCAAATTCAGTGTTTTGGACCCAGTTTGCTTGCTTGGTTGGCTGAAATATAAACAAAAAGTTATGCTAGATCAAGGGTATTCCTCAACTAAGAAAAGTTGAAAATGGCAGACTTTCTTTGCTCTACTACAGAGAAAGTCATTCAAAAGCTTATGGAGATTGAAATGCTAGAGCGAATATATCATTGTAAGATTTGCTCACATTTTCTGGGAGAGTCCAGAGCACACGTTCCTTACCATAGCTGTGAGAAATAAGTTGGTAAAAGAATTCTAGTAACCTTAAAGCTCTCCATGGTGGCTCAGAAATTACTAAGGGAACATTTGAAACTGAATTGGAACCTTTGCATAGTGGGATGCAGTGTGGTAGGAACCAAGAGATAGTACTTACCACCAAAGACAAGGTGAACCTGGTTAGGGTAATGAACAGAAGAACCAGAGGAGGCATAAAGCAGTCTGGATGACAGAGATTTTTGGTATTTGCTTGTCATTCATTGCACCCCTAAAGCTGGAATCAATGGACAGTGTAGTAAAGTCTTACTTGAGCTATATAAGCTGAAAAGCTCCAGATCTAATGATCAGAACTCTGCCTTGAAGATTCAGAAGATGGATACCTGAGCCCTCAACCAATTTTCAGACTCGAGCTAATTTATAGATCTGGTAATCTTTGAATGAAGGGTAGGCTGGGCCTCCTTGAAGAAGGGTCCTGCTATACCACTGGGAATGTATACTGCTGATCTCCCACCTTGATCTCCCCTAAAAGGATCTATGGCCATTTATCAGGGTGACTCCGTAATGGGAAAGAGGGATAACAAGACTTCTCAGAGATCACCAGACAATGGCTCTGAAGTGACACAAATTCCTAAAGTTTCCCCAAACACTGTAGCACATCAGTCTAGGTGGAGGCTTATGAAAATCAGATGATCAATGGAGTTTTGTGCTCAAGTTATCCTAGAGTGTGCCCATTGGGTTCCAGTGCTCACCTTCCAGTTCTTTCTCAATTTTTGCATAGTTGCAATAGACACCCTCAGTAACAGTTTGGGTCCTTACAAAGCTATGTTCTATAATCCACAGACTAAAGGTTATTATTACAGGAAAGATGAAGTGGAAAACATTAGAATCGTGTCTACTGATGAAAGCAGCAAACTGTATTCTTAGAGGGTTTGCAGAGTTAGTGCCACCATCAATGACTTGAAAGATGCAGGAATTATTATTCCTACTGTATCTCCACATAACTCATCTATTTGACCTGTATAAGACAGATCTTGGAGAATGACAGAGATTTATTGTAAAATTAATCAGATGGTGACCTCCATTGCAGCTGCTGTGGTCTTGTTGCTGAAGAAAACCATCAGTTGCTGGTTATCTGGTGGATAGCTATTGGTTTGCATTTCTGCTGCTTTGTCTGCTGGCAAAGACCATCAGAGGCAATGTACTTTCAGATAGCAAAGCCAGAAATACAATTTCTTCTGGAGACTATTCAGTGCATACGTACTTCAGGGATACATCCATTCCCTAGCGCTGTTATGACAGGATCATCGAATATCTTGTTTGCTTTTACTTTCTGCACGACGTTATGCTAGTCCACCAATGGCGTTACCTTGATTGGATCTCATGAGCAGGAAATAACAACTGCTTTAGGTGTGCTAACCAAGACTCCTACATACAAGAGGATAAAAAATAGATACCAAAACTTCAAGATCTTGTGATCTTGATAATATTTTTAGAGGTTCAGTGGTCCAGGACCTATTATGATATCTCTTTGCAGGTAAAGAACAACTTGCTGCTTCTGATCCTTCCCATCACTAAAAAAGAGACACAGTGCATAATGGGACTCTGGATTTTGGAGGCCATATATACTTCATTGAGTGACCTGAAAATATGCCAGCTTTGAAGGGGCCCAGAGTAAAAGAGGGTTTTGCAACAGAGACAGCCTTCGTGTTTGCTCCTCTGTCACTTGAGCCATACAATCCACTATAACCCATGGTCGAGATATAAAGATGCTGCTCGGTGCCTTTGGGAGGCACCTACAGGTGAGTCACAGTGCAGATCTTTTGTAGTTTTGAGCAAAGACTCATTATGCTCTGTGAATAACAACTCTCCTTTTGAGAACTTTCGGCTCGTTACTGGGCCTTTGTGGAGAGTAAACACTTGATTATATTGGCATGTGATCTGAGCTGCCTATCATGAATTGGATGTTGTCTGACCCACCAAGCCATAAAGTTGGGGCAACATGGTATGACATCAACATCAAAAGGAATTAGTCTATATGAGATCAAATTTAATCCAGGCATAAGATACAAAGAAGATACATGAGGAAGTGCTTCATATTTTCATGGCCTCTACTTTTGCTTATTACCCCTTCTCTTTCAACCTGCACTTATAGTCCACATTTATAGTGCACTTACAGCTCACAACCTCATAGTGAGCCCTCTATATACAGTGGACTGAGAAAGGAAAAAAAAATGTTTGGTTTACATATGGTGCTATGGTGGGGATGAATGCCCCATGAGCTGTGGCCAAAACTTTGGTTGGATGGCCAAAGGCTTGAGAGGAGTACGGTCAGAAAACTGGTGATAAAAATCTGGGGAAGAGGTGTACAGATAGAGTCCTAATTGGCAGAGTGTAAAGAGGGATACTTTGTGAATGCTTTCTACAGGGTGACCCGAGGCAAAGGATTCCGATGAAGGTCTGTTGTGTGGACATCAGTCAGCCTTCTTTCCCACCCTCTCCTGTCATCGCCCAGTGTATCAAGAAAAAAGTGGTCATGGTCACAGGCACGGCATTTATGTGTGGGCTTCTCAACATTGATTTCACCAAGGCTGAGCTCATCATAGCCACTGCTGAGTGACAAATCTGTCAACAGCAGAGACTGACATTGAGTTTTTGATGGGACATCATGCCTTGGGGTGACAATTCCATTACCTTGCTGGAGACTGACTACATCAAACTGCTTCTAACACGAAAGGGGAGATGCTTTGTTACTATTGGAATGATCATGTTATTTTGTGTATTTGGCTTTCCATAGTATAAAACCTCTTATGTCTTTCAGAAATATTTGATTTTTTTGCCTGTGGGTGTTGTACATTTCTTGTTAAATTTATTTCTATGTGCTTAATCTTAATTGCCACTTTAAATGGGATTTTTTCTCTAATGTTATGCCTTCTGTTTATTGTTTCTCTTTATGAAGGCTATTGAGTTTTTTAAACTAATAATTTTTAATGTATTAGTCTTGTACTAGTCTTTTATACAGTGAAGAAAAAACATGGAGTTACAAGCTAAATTTATAATACTAGCTTTTAGACTAATAATTTTTAAAAATGTAGTGACCTCTTAAATCAT
>PVJO010030586.1:0-15325 GCA_004026905.1 Hystrix cristata | reverse complement strand
GCCTGGGAGGCACTTAATAAAGGCAGTTTCCCTTCCTTCTTTTTCTTCTGTTTTAAAAATTAAGATTTAGGAGTACTATAAATAAAGCCCATAATAAACTGTATTTTCAAGTGGAATTCAGGAGAAAGACTCAACACTGTGGGGCAAAGCCTCATGGGGGCAGCTGGAAGTGGCAGGTTCTCTTGCTCTGTGCAGGTTCAGCAGGCTTTGGAAAAGTGTAGGCTCACCAACAAAGTCAAAAGTAAAAAAGAAAGGAGCTAACAAAAACATTGTGGGAGTTTGTTGGCCAAATATCTCAGGCACTGTCTGGAGCCTAGAAACCCAGGAATTTTGGAAATGCTACCCTGTGTTCATTTTCAGTGGTAGAAACCCCAAACTTCCTGCTTTGGAAAGTGGGGGTGGCTGCTGGGATTTTTGCCAAGGACAGAGTTGGCTGTTTCTCTGGCTTGGTGCTGCCACCTCATGTCCGTAAGTGGCATCGTGCCTCACCACCAGCTCCAGCAGCTTTTGGTTTGTTTTGTGGCATTAAGATTGAACCCAGGGTTTTGCCCAGGCCAGGTGAGCGCTGTACCACTGAGCTGCACCCCCAGCCCAGGGACTGAAATTTAAAACCTGTTTTGCTTGGATCTGCATCACCCCCACCTAGAGTGATAAGAAATCTATTCCTTGCATTTTTCTTCCTTTTTGTTTTGATAGCGAAGCTTTCTGAGACAGTGTGATTGGGGGTGCAACCACCAACCCCCTAAAGTGGGAACCACATGCTATGACTCCCAGCCTCTCCTGATATCTTCTTTGCTTTCTTGGGACTCACTGTGGAGACACCCTGTTCTCAGATTCCAACCCTGGGTCCCTGAGTAAAACGCTGGGGAAACCAGCTGGCTCTTTACCCAGTATTTTTGCAACTTTGTTCTTATCCTTTCAGAATTATTTTTGCCATTCTCTGTTTGTTATTGTAGAGATGCTTACTAGCAGAACTTGCTGGACTAGTTGGGAAAGAGGCCAGGAACCAGAAGATGTGGAGATAGTGTGGGACCCAGACAAACCCTGAGGTCCTTTTGGACCAGGGTAGAAAGTGAAGACGGTTTAGGGAACTGTTCAAAGAAAGTTTGCACTGTCTTTATGTAAGTGGGGCCAGGAGAGAGGAGGGAGGGAGGAGGAATGTGGCCTGGCAGCCTCTTGAGAAGCTGAACCTAAATCAGGGTGATTGAAAAATATGCTCAGAGTTTACTTTAAAATATTATTACAGTAAAAGACGCATTGTCATGAATCTCCCTCAAAACACGTCTTGCTTTGAACACACTTATCCCATCGTTCTGGCCATTTTCTGAAGCAGTTCTGGAAGTCCCCTTTCAGGAGTATCTTCACAAGGTGAGACTACAAATCTGCAGAACAGGTCACTTAACACTGTGTGCCATCCATTGGAGAGGCAGGCTGGTGAAAACATTACAGTGTGTCCTTATCCACCAGATCTGGCGCTATGCAACTTCTGGCTCTTTCCCAAAGTCAACATGACCATGAAAGGTAAACGTTTCAAATCAGGTTAGGTTCTGAGGCGGCCACATCAGACCTAAAGACACAAAAGAGGGCTTGCAGAGCTGCTTCAGAAAGTGGCAAGAACAATGGGATGAGTGTGTTGGAAGTGAGGGGAGCATCTTGAGGGAGATTAATAGCAATGCATCTTTTACTGTTATAATTTTTTTATTTAAACACATACTATATTTTTTGGACATAATTTGTGGACGAGTGGAATTAGCCTGGTGGGGCCTTCTGGGCTGGGGAAGCAGCACCTGGTATTGAGGTCTCTGAAAACCCAGCCATAGCTCCCTCAGCTTGGGAAGCTGTCTGTCTAATAGATGCCTTCCTGCTTGGTCGCATGGTGCTGTGCGTGGGAACCCCACCCGTGGAGGCAATGTGTGCGAGCTGAGGTGTAGACAGAAAAACATTGATATGGCTTTCAGAGACACAAAGATTTATTAAATTAGCAGCAGTTGTATCTGCCTAAGAAGATACTGTGTGGCCGTGTTTTCAGAGAATAACATTTAATGATACAGTAGAAACTTAGCCCTTAAATTAAGTGAAGATTGAGTTTGCCAAGCCCTGATCCCATTTTTGCAGAAATAAAGATGTGTAGGTACATGTATGGAAGAAAGAGCAGAAGGCTATTTAGAAAATATGAGCATATTGGAAGTCAGGTTCCCAAGAAACTTACTTTTCTTTGTGCCGATCAGTATTTTCTAAATGCCCTAGTAGGAATGGTATAAATTTTGTACAAACAAAACATGATAAATGGTACTTTTAAATGTTTTGTTCATTTTGACGACGCTCCCTTGCTTGGTGCTAAGAGTTTCTGCTTCCTGCGGGTGGCAGATAATAAAGACTCACTGTCCCCTTTGCCTCCCTAGGATACGCAGCACCATGGCCAACGTGCTGTCCCGCCGCCTGGGCAAGCGGTCCCTCTTGGGAGCCCGGGTGCTGGGCCCCACTGCCTCAGATGGGCCTTCCGGGGCTGGGCCGCCCTTGGAGCCGCAGGAGCTGCCAGAGGGCGCTGTGTCCCAGCCCTTCCTCGCCTGCAAGGAACCGGGGAGCCGGGAGCAGCCCAAGGAGGTCCTCCAGGCTCTCGGCACTGCGGGCCTCCATCAGGTGGCCTTTCAGCCTGGACAGAAGGTGAGTTGATCCAGGGGTGCCTGAGTGATGGACCTGAAACTCTGGACACAGATCTGAGCCCAAGCCCTTTTCTCTAGTCCCGGGACTCTGGGTGGAGGAGGCACCATTGTTTCAGACACAGAGCTCCTCCACGATGGTGTCTTTTGGAGGAGAAGGTGGCTGGATATTCTGGGACATTTAGGACCTTGGCTCAAAGCACAGCCTCCACTCTGTGGCTTGTAATCTGCCTCTGTTTGCAGTTTTACAAGACAAGGGGCAAGGACCTCTGGCTTCCAGGGGGCAGAGGATTAGTTCTTAGAATTAGCTTTAGACACTGCAGGGCACGAAGAGGTTTGTGTCGTGGGAATTCAGTTTGGCCTTCACTGTCCCCTCCATGGGGCAGGGCCATCACCAACTGGGCGTGATATTATCACTGTACTCAGATGCCTTGATTCTCTGTCTTGGCCTCTCGAGGGCCTGTAAGTGGAGACCATGCCTCTGTCTCCCCATAGGCTGGTGCCCTCAGGCCCTTTTCCCAGCCTGCTGATGGGAGAGGCCTGCCTGCCTGCCAGCGTCTCCCTAGGAGACTCAGTCTCTGGAGGTAAAATGCAGGGTATGGACAGTTCTGGGCATGAGCTGGGCACCAGCCAGCTTGCAGGACACATCCTGTTGCCTGCAACTCGGGGTGAGAGCTACCGAGTGCTGACTCCAGGTTGCTGTCCCCCGCAGGTCTGTGTGTGGTACGGGGGTCGGGAGTGCACGGGCGTTGTGGAGCGGCACAGCGGGCCAGAGGACAAGGTGACCGTGTGGCTGTTGGACCAGAAGTTGCAGATCTGCTGCAAAGCAGAGGAAGCGTGCCTGGCAGAACTGCAGGGCGTGGTGCCCCAGGCGCCATCCCCGGAGCACGGAGCCCAGGCCCAGGTCTACAGACCCGTCTCTAGGAACATCGATGTCCCCAAGAGGTGCACAGGCAGTGGGGGTGGGGTGCGGGCTGCCTTGGGATGGTGGGAACGTGGGTCTTGGGGTCTTGTTGCTGGGACAGTGGATGGACGGGGTACAGAGTAGAGCAAAAGCCAGTGAGCATGGCTGTGCTCCGGCCAAACTATTTATGGATCCTCTAATTTCAGTGTAATTAATATAATTTTTATTTATCACACGTCAAGAAATTATATTAGTCTTTTGGTTCTTTTAAAAAAACATTTAAAAATGTAAAACCATCTAGAGCTTGAAAACTTATAGCGACAGGCAGCTCCCTGGAGTGCTGACCGCACCTTAGATACTCAGAACCATTGGTGGTGAATGAGGAGCGGAGAATTTGCTTTACATTTTTATTTTATTTATTTTTTGAGGTGGAGTCTCAGTGTGTACCTCAGGTTGGCCTCCAGCTCATGATCCTCCCTCCGCAGCCTCCTGAGCAGCTGGAATTGCAGTGTGTGCCAGCACACCTGGTTTGGAGTTTTATGATAGGATCTTTCCCTGAGAAAATATATGCTAGTTTCTTTGTTATATGGTCTGTGTCTGTTGATCTTTTCAAATTTAGAAAGAAAATCTAACTGGGATTGTGTTATGCACAATATGGGCAGGAAGTGCAGCCTGGTCCCACCTCTGTGTCTTGCTGTAGGTGCAGTAGACCTAGTGTTTTGTTTTTGTTTGTTTTTCCGCGGAGACTTGCTATGTAGTTCAGGCTGGCCTGGAACTCAGTATGCAGCCCAGGCTGGTCTTGAACCCAAGACGATCCACCTGCCTCAGCCTCCAGAGGGCTGGGATTACAGGTGTGTGCCACCACACTTGGCTCCAGAGGTAGCTTTAAAGAAGGTTTTTTTCTTTAAAAAAAAAAAAAAAAGAAAGAAAAGAAAAAAGACAAGCCATCTAGAAGTTTATTTCAGATTAACTTTTCCTAATACTTTAGTATTAACTTACAGATGGATCTAATTTTGCTTCCAAATAATATAATTGTATTTAAAATATGCATATACATTTTATAGAATGCTGCTGCATAAAACACTGAGATTTGTGCTGGGAGATCTAGTATGTGGTTTATTTGCTCAGAGACTTATAGTAGGCTCTGTTGACTTTCAGCATCTAACAATGTCTTATTTATTTGAGGGAGAGGAGGAAGAAAGTGATTAGTGTTTTTATTTCCTCTTAAATTTCAACGTAAGACAGGAAAAGGAGGTAATTTAAAAATGGATGCACCTCGAGACCATAATGTTAAGTGAAATAAATCAGACCTACCAGCTTAAATATCGTATGGTGTTTCTTATGTGAGAAACCCAAAGTATAAATAATTTAAAGAGCAAGATAAAAGATAGATAGTAGGGAAGAGGGAGATAGATCCTTTGCAAATGGCAAGAGGATCTAGAGATGGAGAGAGGGGGAAGGAGAGAAGGGGAAGTATAAAGAATTAAGATGTGTTATGTGAACGTACTGACTGCCACAGTGAATGTGATCATCATGTGTAGGAACCGTGTATTAACGAGGAAAAAAAAAAGAAAAAGAAAAGGGGTAATTTTAGTGTTTTGAGATTCTGTTGGGCATCTTTTCTTCCCATTCTTTGTTGTTTTGACTCTTCTCTCCTCCCCCAAATAAAATGCTCCATTTTAAGCTTCAGAGTTAGAAGTGAAGTCAGGGGAGGAGAGGGCTTTTTAGGGGGGACCCACCTCTTCCACTGTAGCTGACTACTACATTCTAAACATCATGCAAACAAACAAATACTTCCTGTTTAGAAGGAAGTGAGCCTCCAGGTTCACTGCCTTCTATCACCTGAGCACACACTGCCCAATCGGAGGGGGGTTCTGAGGGCACAATGCAGCAGGGTCAGATGATCCCAGGAAAGTAACCGGAAGTTGGCTCATTCTGTGGGCACCATGGACCAGCCAGCCCAGGAAGTAAACTTCCCCTTCCCGTTTGAATCCAGGAAGTCGGATGCGGTGGAAATGGATGAGATGATGGCAGCTATGGTGCTGACGTCCCTGTCCTGCAGCCCAGTCGTGCAGAGTCCTCCGGGGGCCGAGGCCAACTTCTCTGGTGAGCAAGTGGGGCCTGAGCCCCTCTGCTTTGAGTAGCTGGTCCCAAAGACAGCTTGGCACTAGGATTTCTGGAGGGTCTTCCAGCACCATTGAGTCAGAAGCTTTTACTCTTTTCCCCTCAGTTTCCCCATCTGGGGAGAAGCATCCTGGTGCTCCGTTGGGATGGTAGGGCTCAGCACTGAGCTAAACTGGCCCCTTAAGCGAGTTCTTTCCTGGGAGTGGGCAGGTGCAGGAGCCTGAACAAGGTGACAAGAGGAATATTTAGTTCACTAAGGTAGAAATAGGCTAAATGGTCCCCTACTGGCCTCAGAGAACTCATATCCACTGTTCCAAGTGCCTGATTCAGCTGGGGATTTAGCTTAGTGGTTAGAGTGCTTGCCTTGCAAGCACAAGGCCCTGAGTTCGATCCCTGGTACCAAAAAAAAAAAAAAAAAAAACAAAAAAAAAACCAGATGAAACCAAGTGCCTGATTCAGCCTTGTCAGCTTGTGGGACCTTTAGGCCTGGGACATGTAGCCACTTGGTAGAACCCTCAAATCTCACTGCTTTATAAAAACCAAGGGCCTGACTTCACATCTATGTTAAAACAAAAATTCGGCTTGTGGCGGCCCCAAAACACGCAGTCATATGGGGGAAGAAGGATCGCGGGGTATCTGTCTTTTGACAAGACTGCGGGTGAATTGGAAGGGTTTTTTTTGGAAATTTCTTACAGAGCTGGCCTGCCTTACTCCCAGGGAAGAACTTTTTAGTTGTGTGACCTAAATGAATTGCAAATTACTGAGGAACCTATAGGAGAATATTAGCTCTGAGTGCAAACCAGGAGGAAAGTGGCCTTTACAAGTGTCCCCATAAGTAATCTCCCTGGATAGAAAGTGAATAGAGAAAGCGGACTGAAAGTCTGCGCTCTGAGGATGCCTAGTGGTGAAGCCCTGTACTGCATGCCTGCTCTGTCAGTGCGCGTGTGCATGCACACTCACACGCATACACACGCACGCTTGAAGACTCTCAGAAGAGGGTAGTCGATTTTAAATTCTCAGGAAGTTCTGCAAATTTAGGAGAGCCAGGAGGTTGGCTCAACAGACCCAGGGGAGTAAATGAATGACTCCAGTCCCCATAAGGAGTATAAGTGCTCATGCGCGTGTGCACACCAACCTATATGCATCTCCCAATAATATGCTACAATCCTTGTGTCTTCGGTCCCCTCTTTTGGGGAGAGTACTATGTCTTGAGCCCAAGGGTGCTCTGCCACTGAGCTACTTCCCTAGGCATCTTAACTGTTTATTTTGAGACAGGGTCACTAAGTTGCCTAGGCTGGACTTGAACCTGTAATCCTGCTTCAGCCTTATGAGTAGCTGGGATTACAGACATATGCAACTGTGTCTGGCTCTTTAGTCCTTTGTTCACAGGTTTTTTTTGTTGACGTTTTCTTTCCCTTAGAATATATTTCTGATTTTGTGATTTAAGTCAGTGGAAACATAAGGCTTCCTTTGCAGCTAATTATTTGAAATGTTTTGCCGAAAGAGGTCTACATCATGACCTTAAAACCTTACTCTAATAGCTGGGCACAGTGGTGCACACCTGTAATCCCAGCACTCTGGAGGCCAATGCAGGAATATCACCGAGTTTGAGGCCAGCCTGGACTGTGTAGTGAGATGCTGCCGCAAACAAACAATCTTGCTCTAATCAGGAACACCGTCTGTATAAAAGCCACTGACTCCCATTTGCCTGTATATTGTTAGGATGGTGCCGTGTGTGGGTATGTGTGTGTGTACGTGTGTGCATGTGTACACGGGGATTATAAACAGTTTTTTTTTCCCTTTCCTATATGTATTTCTTTTATTTGTTTCTCTTCCCTGATTGCTTTGGCTGATGTTTTGAGTACTATACTGAGCCAAAGCAGTGCTAGTGGGCACCCTTTTCTTATTCCTAATTTTTTTCCTACTTTTAAAAGATTTTATTTTATTTGTACATTTTAGATATACATAATAACATTCATCATAGGGAATTTGTACCTGTACATGATACATTTTGTGTCCACTTTTTTTTTCCTATTCTCCTTCCTTCCCTTCAACCTCCTTCCCCTCCTTATTTACAAAAGCTTTGCTTCTATCTTTTTCCTTCTGTAAACAGTTCTTAAAGGCTTGCTTGTAAATCCTCACTGCTAAGAATCTGCAGAGTGCTTCGTTCTCAGGATCTGGAATATTTAGCTATTGTCTCTGCCCTAGAAAAACTTCTGATCAAAGATGGAGTCACCTGCATTTTATAACTTATAGATTAGTACAGTATTGACTTCCGGCTTCGTTTTCTGTCTTGCTTCTTTGGCATGCTGTTTGCGGTGTAGCAGTCATTGGAAGTGGTTGCTCTGGGGTGGGGCTGCTGCATTCTCGGCTGGCCTGCTGTCCCCAGGACCCTGGGCATCCTAGATGTAGTATTCTGCTCCCTGCCCTTCTGTCTCTCATGGACTTCCTGAGTGGACCTCTGTGAGCCTGTTGGATGGTTCTTGAGTTCTTCCCTGAGTGTCTACCCTGTTTTATGCCCCAGTCTAGGTGCAGTGACCTCTAGGTTCCCAGGTGGGCAAGTGATGGCTTTGAGACTGGACAGTGGTATTTGGGGAGGGAAGAGATTTTCATCTGTCCTGTTCTGATTGGACAGGCATCTCCTAGGATGGAGATGAAGGGGAGCTCAGGTTGGAAAGAGGGATTGGGGCATCTTTGGGTGTTGAGCAGGATGAGAGACAGGCGCTTGGGTTTCACCCTGGTGTGGCTGTCTGTCTTGGAACCTGGAGTTCAGAGACCTCTCTTGAGTGCCCGTGGAGGGACCAGTCATTTGGGTTTTTTCCTCTTTCTTGGTATTTCCGTGTATCGGAATTTGAGATTCTCCAGTCCTCTCAGCTCATCTGGGTTTGTGGCCCAGGCACAAAAGAGGCTGGGGTAGGCCTGAGTGCCTGTAGGTGGGCTTGGGATGGAGCTCAGTGGTAAAGCATACGTGAAGTCTAGTGTTCAGTCCTCAACCAAAAATTTGAAAATCCCACACACTGCCTGGGCCCCTCTTGCTCAGACACCCTGGCTTGGGCATGGCCACCAAAGTGCTGTCCCTTGTGGCTGCCTGGCTGCCACCAGCCCTGGGGAGTGTCCCCCAGCCCCAGGAGCTCAAGACAGGCTGGAGATGTGAGAGGCTCCCCAGTTTTTCTTCTTGGTTCCGAGGATTTAGTCCAGAGGCTTTGTGCTGAGCTACTCTCAATCCCTTTTTTATTTTTTATTTGGAGACAGGGTCTCACTAAGTTGCTGAGTTGTCCGGGCTGGGCTCGAACCTTCAGTCCTCCTGCTTCAGCCTCCTAGAGTGCTAGGATTACTGATGTGCACCTCCCTGCCCAGCGTCTAACTTTTTAACTTTGTAGTGAGACATGAACCTTCACCACGTTGTTCATCCGTAGGTCCTTTCCAGGATGACGCCGCAGCCTGCTTGTGTGTGGGGGGTGACCAGTGTGGCTGCTGCGGGGTCCATCCAGCAGGGCACAGCGGTACTCCTGGTGGAAATCACCGCGGGGATCAGACCCATCCCCCATCTTCACTGCAGCTGGGGAGGAGGGGTTTGTTGTTTGTTTTTGTTTTGCCTGGGGACGAGGCCCTGAGTGACCTCTGCTCTTGTCTTCTCCCGTGGGGCCAGCTTCCCGCGCAGCCTGTGGTGACCCCTGGAAGGAGAGCGGGGACGTGTCCGACAGTGGCAGCAGCACCACCAGTGGCCACTGGAGCGGCAGCAGTGGCATCTCCACGCCCTCGCCCCCGCACCCCCAGGCCAGCCCCAAATATTTGGGGGATGCCTTTGGTTCTCCCCAAACCGACCATGGCTTTGAGACTGATCCTGACCCTTTCCTGTTGGATGAACCAGCTCCACGCAAAAGGAAGGTATGTGAAGCTGAGGCAGGGTCATAGCCACAGCACCAGGCACTGCAGTGGCCGCCAGGGCTGACTCCTGGGATCCCTGGCTGCCAGTCTCTGCTCCCAGAGAAGCCCGCCCTGGTGCTATCTGCTGGGTCCGAGGACAGCAGCCAGCAGAAGTCCCCACTGGGAGCGGGTGAGAGGCGTGGGGAGGAGCGCGTGCCAGTCACTGGACTCCTCTTTACCCAGAACTCCGTGAAGGTGGTGTACAAGTGCCTGTGGCCCAGCTGTGGCAAAGTTCTGCGCTCCATCGTGGGCATCAAGCGACACGTCAAGGCCCTGCACCTGGGGTAGGTGTGGAGCCTCAGGGGTGCTTCTGCGGGTGCGAGTGCCCTGTGTGGTTCCTCCACAGTGCAGGGCCAGCTCTTGCTCCCTGGGTGGGGAGAGAGCTCGTCTGTCTGGTGGATACGACTTCACACCCACGTAGGAAGCAAGATGTTTTCGTTGTGGGCAGAAGTGGGTCCAGTTGCTGGTGGGACCCTGTGGCTGAGACGTGGAGCAGAGAGTTCTGTTTCCCACTCAGTGGCCAGGTCTGCATTGGCACGGACACCGGGGCCAGGTCCTGGGTCTGTGCAGAGCTGCTGAGCGACTGACTGCTGCGGCAGGAAGTGACGCAGCCCTGGAGCGGAGTGGGGACCCCTGGAGGGCCGGGGCAGGGCTCTGATTCGCTATTCAGAGAGGACAGGCTTCTGTGCCAGGAAACACAATTCCCGATGGAGTGCCAGCACATAATCCCTCTGGCAACCATCGGGAGCAGGGCTCCTGGGTGTTCTCCTCAGTGCCGTCCCAACTTGCTGGGTGGCCCCAGCCATCGCTTCCCTCTTACACCGCGGTTTCCCTTGGCTTCGAATGCTGATGCTGGCCACCTCTCCCTTCCATGCAGGGACTCTGTGGACTCTGACCAGTTCAAGCGGGAGGAGGATTTCTACTACACAGAGGTGCAGATGAAGGAAGACCCGGCTGTGGCTGGCCCCTCGGCCCCTGGGACTCCCACTGCCGAGCCAGCGCCCACCGGCCGTGTGACCAGCCCATCCCTTGCTGCCCTCCCTCTGCCTCCACCCAAAGCCCAGTGCTCCGGCCCTGAACACGCTGGCCTGGAGTCTTCCCTGCCTTCGGCTGTGCTCAGCAAGTCGGCTCCTGGCTCCTTTTGGCACATTCAGGCCGATCATGCATACCAGGTGAGGAACAGAGACACTATGGGTACAGCCTGGGGATGACCGGTCCCTGACTAGCAGGGTCACAGGACCCTGACCACCCTGACTGAAGACTGATCCCTTTGGTCAAAGAGCTGATCTTACTTCAACAAAGAAGGAAAAGGAAGCTGATGTCACACACAGTACCCATGGGAATTCCATCCATAGCTGGGCATGAGCAGCTATGAGTGATCTAGCTGAATCCCTAAGTAACCAGGTTGATGACCTAGGCTGGGGAACTGTCAGTCATATCACTGGTTATAAAAGGCCAGGCAGCCAGGTGTCATGGTGCAGGCCTGTCATCCCAGCACTCTGGCAGGCTGGGGCAAGAGGATTGCAAGTTCAGCCTGAGCAACATAGTGAGATCCTGTCTCAAAAAATAAAAAGGGCTGGGGGTGTAGCTCAGTGTGAATGCCCTGGGTTCAAACTCCAGTTTTAAAAAATAAGGTGATAGTGTAGCTGGGCTTCCCAGGGCAAATCTTAGTTCCTACAGCTGTGTTCATTAAAGAAGCCAATTTTGAATACTCTGTGTCCAATATTGGGCCAAGTAAGCTCATAGAATAATCATAGTTCCTGATCTCCTAGAGTAAGTACATGGTGTAACTGGAGAGAAAAATGAGTGTGTAAGTATAATTAAGTATGATAAATAGTCAAAGTACTGTCTTGTAGAGCCATGTGAAGCATTGTAGGTATAGGTGGAACCATGACAGTGTATTAATGTGGTTGAGAAAGTGTCACAAGGGGGTGACATTTAGGATGGTCTTTGCTGCATATAGTAGGTACATGTGCAGCTACCTGTGTGTTGATTGTAAAATTTTTTTGTGCCTACAACTTGGGTTTGTTTCTGGACTCTGGGCCAGTTTGCAAGTTAGAAATTCAAAAGTAATGTTTTCAATCCCAGAACCCTCTAGAGTGGCTGGGTCAGCTCCTCATTGGAATTAGTGGCCACTTAATCATTTCATGGGTTGGCCCACATCTGGCCCTAGCTGACCGTGTTGGGCTTGTGCCATGTGGCTGGGGTTTTATAGCGGTACCAGGCAGGATATCTGTGAGCCATCACCTGGCGACGTGGGATTGTATTTCAGCAGTGCCCCCCGGGCCTGGGCGTTTGGGCTTCTTTTGGCAGCCACATACAGCATGTTCTTGGTAGGTGGTTGTGTCCAGAAGCCACTGTGCTGCAAGGATCAAGGCATGAGGAGGGTTGCAAAGTCAGAGAGGAGTAGGAGATGACTTGAAAGGGCTGGAGGCTCTGAGGTTGCTTGCGGGACGATGGCTGTGGTGTGTGCTGGTGCTTTCTGGCCATCTCACTTAGGTGCAGCTGCATTTCCCCTGCAGAATGTGAAGTTCCAGGCCCAGGCAGATGGGTGCTTCCCGAGCTGGAGCCCAGCTGATGTGCTTTTGTCTCCGCAGGCTCTGCCATCCTTCCAGATCCCTGTGTCCCCCCACATCTACACCAGCATCAGCTGGGCTGCTGCCCCTGCTGCTGCCTCCCCTCTCTCTCCGGTGAGTGTGCATCTCGGCACTTGGAGTCCTGGCACAAGCCCGGGGCTCCCCCATTAGGTGGCTTTGAGGACTGGTTCACACATCTCCAGGCCGTGTTGTACTGGTGCCTCAGGGTGCTTGATGCTGAACTAAAACAAACCAGAAGTCTTGGAGCCACACGTGGAGGGCTTTAGGCTTTAGTCTCAAATATATGTCACAGGGAGGTGTTATTCATGGCAAAACCTGTTGCCTGAAGGTGACACTGAGGTAGCATGTTTGCCCCCTTTATTCTGTGCATGGTAATTGCATCTCAGTTGTGTGCAGAGCAGCCTCACAGGTGGCTGTCCTGCTCTGACCCCTGCTGGGTCCCTGGGCTGGCTTAGGGCCCCGCCTCGCTCTGCAGCCCCTCTACTGGGCCTGCCCTGGCCCCAGAGCCCCCACTACCCAGAATGCCCTCCGTCCAGCATCAGGACTTGGCTCTGGACCCACGAAAGCATGCAGGGGCTCAGGGCCGGGGGCAGCTGCCTGGATGATGCCCCATGCTCAGGGCTGTGCTTACGGCTGCTCCTCAGACCCAGGTCCGGAGCCGGTCACTCAGCTTCAGTGAGCCGCAGCAGCCGCCGCCTGCCATGAAGTCTCACCTGATTGTCACCTCTCCACCTCGGGCCCAGAGCAGCACCAGGTAAGATGTCTGGGTTGCACTGTCCTTTCTGGGTTCTGTCCTCCATCTCCACTGGTAGTGTGAGCCTTGCATCCACCTCAGTATAGTTGCCAGGGTCAGTCCCCAAGGGGACTCTGGATGGAGGACACACTAGGGCTGGCTTCTGTCCCCTAAGCCTCTGCTGCCAGGCCCCATGGGCTTCCATTAGGAGCCACCCCTTCCAGCCCCTGCTTGCTTGCCCCACCTCATGCTTGGCCACCACTGTGTGACTCTGCCCTCATTCCTGTCCCTTGGCAGGAAAGCCCGTGGTGAGGCCAAGAAATGCCGCAAGGTGTACGGCATCGAGCACCGGGACCAGTGGTGTACTGCCTGCCGGTGGAAGAAGGCGTGCCAGCGCTTCCTGGACTGAGCTTGCCACTTGGCCACCCGGCCACCTGGCCACCCAGCAGCTGGGGACAGTAAGGTGGATGGGCATCTGGCCACAGCAGAACCTGGGGAGATGTGGGCGGAAGCGTGGAGTCACCAGCCCATTTGGTGAAGGTGTAACACTTAAAACACTTTCTCCCCCTTGGGGGAGCATTTTATTTTTTAAAAAAAAGAAATGAAAATATTTTTTCCCCTAAAATAGGAGAGAGCCAAAATTGACCAAGGGTATTCAGTGAACCAGAGACCAAAGAGTTCCTCCCCCTCCCTCTCCCGAGTCCTTCTCCCATCTCCCTAGACTTCGAGGCTTTGTCCGTCTCAAGAGAGGGGACAGCACCTCAAGTCCTGTTCCCTGCTGAGTTGGTGCGTCCTTTGCTTTTTCCACTCTTCCAGAAAGGACTGTGAGCAAAATGAATTTCCTTAAAAAACAAAACAAAAAACCCCAGCTCTCACCAGTGTGGATGCCCCAGAGGGAGGACTGGGGGTGGGTGGGGACAGCGGGTGTCTCGCTTGCCACCTCAAGGCCCCTCTTCCGCATTGGAGCAGTTTCCAGAAGGAAAAGGAAAACCTTCCGTGGTGACAGCTGTCTGTTCTGTGGCTTCTTCTCAAAGCCCAGACTTGGAGAGATTTTTAGACTTTCCCCAAGCAGCTGGGCCAAAAGGCTAGTAAGAATTTGCTTTTGGAAACGCCGCGCAGCTCTACCTTGAACAGCCTGTGTCTCCTTGAGGAAGGGTGCGAGGGTTTCGCTGTTGGTGGCGATGCTGTTCTCGCTGGGCCTCTTCCCTCTGAGGAGTGAGGACGGGCCAGAACACTTCATCCTTCTGCCCGCATGTTCTGAACCCTGTTGCATGGGTGGCCCCCAGAATGTCCCCAGGAATTTCCGTATTTCTGCTTCCTGTGGCAGGCAGGTCGAAGAAGGTTGGAGCCCTTGCAGGTGTGCGGCTCAGGCTGAGGCCCTCAAGGAGGGAGGCTTAGGGTGGAGTAGCAGCTCTTGGCGCTTCAGCCCGTGGTGTTTATAGAGACACAGATGTTCCAGGGTGACGGGCGGTGTTACCCAAAGCTGTTCTTGCAGATCTTCCTGGGACGGGAGCATCCTGACCTCGGACATCGCCCCCCCCCCCCCAGTAGCGGTTTGGACCATGCAGGTGTACTCGATGTAAAGATTTTTCTGCAGATGAGGTGGACTCTTCATGTTGTTGGTACGCAGGGCAGAAAAAGAGGAGAGAAAGAAGGAATTGATGGAACACTTTAGCAGTGGAGGGGGTTTTGTTTCTGTTGCTTTGTTTCCACTTGGCTCTTCCTGTCTGCCTTGCTCTGTGCCCCATTCTCGGTGGTGGTACCCTCCTCTCTCTTGTGGCTGTTGTGCGGGTTCCTGCCACGTGGTCCGTCCTTGGTGTGGCTTCGTGGGTTCCTTCTCGGAGGTGAGGTAGCTCGTGAGTTGACCCCATGACCGTGCGCAGTTTTCCATCTGTGTATCTCCCTGGGTCCCAGCCCCTTGCCCCGCCCTGGGCATTGGGTGTGATAGGAAGACGATGCCCCAGGCGCTGCAGGATGGATCTGCAGGGCAGTTATCCTGGAAAACTGCTTGTCTGGTGACGTCCCCTTATTAGATGATTTCTTGGGATTCCTGTCAGAGTGGAGGCTGAGCTGGGGAGGCGAAGTCCACACCCTGCAGAACACAGAATCGTGTGTGGTCAGGGGAAGCCTCAGGTATAGAACAAAAGGATGCAGGTAATTTGTCTTCGACTTAATAATGAGTTTTAAGCCAGCTCTGAAAGCAGTTTTGTGACCTCAGACAGTGTTGGGAGCCACCTTGTCAAGTGAGTTTGACTCCTTGGAGGACGATATTAATTTGGGTGTGGAAACTCTGATTTGTTGGAAGAAATCTATCCTGTTACTTTCTGGTCATCCGAGGTTCTGACTTTAGCAGGGGCAAAAAAAAAGGAAAAAAAAAAAA
>PVJO010030585.1:0-15327 GCA_004026905.1 Hystrix cristata | reverse complement strand
GTGTGGAGAATAGCAGATCCGATCTCAGGAAGGGCAGACACGCTGAACGGGCTGACAGAGTGTGTCTGGGTCAAGGATGATCATCCTGGGGGAAGGTACAGATGTCACTTCGTGAGTGGACAAGAGTTTTGAGTGAGATTGTCACTGGGCCTCTCCTAGTCTTTCTGCCCAGGGGATCAATATCCAAAGCTCCTCATTAGAAAAGAAACGTCAGTAGCATTCTGATCCCAGGAGTGCCTGTCCTCAAAGACCAACTCTACAGAGGACTGGAAGTTGGGAGGCTGATTTCCTGACTTTCGAGGCACGTGCTCCTTATCCACGTCTCTCCGTTTTTTCTGCTCACGCCACTTCACATACTGCACACAAGTCACACGCTGACTTTGCTGTCAGTTTCCACCTTTCATCTGAGCTGTCTTTCTTCATTAATTCAGGAAGCTTCATTGAATTTAAGTGTGAAACTAGGGCTTATACGTGTATACATAAAATAATTATAAATATAGCTAAATCATGGTAAAATAGCCAACCCTCAGTTATGTTTCTTCGTAAATGCATCAATATTTCTAGAACTAAGCTATGTGCTAAAGATTCAGTATAAAAGATTTTAACCTCTTTTCAATGACCATTGCTGACTACATTTTTAAATGGAGAATTCTTCCCCAAAGTGTATGAAAAACTTTCCAATTCTGTCACAATATTCTTGATGTACATTTTTATTAACTTTAGGAGAGTACAACCCGAAGTGTGGGATGTGTGTTTTAAATTCTGGTTTTAATTTGAGTGCCAAAGGCAGGGGAATGTGCATGTCCCTATTTCAAGGGTTCGATTACATTTCAGCATCCATTGGTTGCTCCATGTTGCTGTACATTTAAAACACTTTTATAATGAATGGTTTCAATAACTGCGTGCTCACCAATTTACTTCACAATTTGTTTTTATATAATTTTTTTAATCTGTGACTTTCAAGGTGTGTTACTTAAAATCAATTTATGATACGGCATCCTAAAATCTTTCTTCTCTGTAATCACCCCATTAACTATCAAAATACATGAATAATAGATAAATAACAAACATCAATGGGATTATAAAACAGAAACATAAAGATGTTCAGGTGTAACAAAAGGACTCAGATATACCATGATGCATAGTCATTGGTTCGATGGATGGAATTTTAATATTCTCCTTATGAGTAAACAGCACATGGTGGTTAGCAGAATTCCAGAAAGGGGATCTGGGTGCTGACTGATGAGGGCAACCGTGAGCCTGCAGGATGTGACATTAGATCAAAGCTTGTTTGTATGAACCTCAGAAAACTATGGAGGAAGAACTCAAGAAAATGGTATAGCGATCCCTATGAGATGCTTTCTATAAAGGAAAAACAGAACTTCCAGTGTAGCTAATGGAATGGAAAATACTGACTGTGGAGAAAGAGATGATGGATTTATTTTCCAGAAATATGTCCTCTATGAGACAAGAGTGAATGGGTTCTATGCACAACTGTTTGTCTTGTCTAACTACATACATCTCAACGTATTTCTGTCTCATAAAGATAAATAAATAAAAAACCCAGTGTGGTGGCAGATATGATTAATTCCAGGTACTATGGAGATTATGGGTACTATGGTACTAAGTTTTAGATTGCCATGGATCTGAGATCTATAACCACAGATTGAATGAACGAGTAAATAAATGCAATCATCTCAAACACATGAAGTATTTTAAAGTCATCAGTAATATCTGCAGTCATTAGCTAAATGGAGCTGAGCAGTTTCTTTTGGAAGTTGTAACAACCACTCGTTCTTTGTTATTTATGAGAGTAAAGAAAAAATTTTTAGCAAGTTAAGGAAAGAAATATCTTTTAAAATGTTTTATAAGGCCACCATGACATAGATGCCCAAATGAGGTAAGATTAGACAAAAAGAAATAAAGCAAAATACTCTGACTCCTGAAATATTACTAAAAGAATTCTGAAAATAAAACCTGGCAGAGAATAAAAAGGGATAATGGATTCTATCAAATTGGATTTTGCTCCTGGAAGAAAATGTTGAATCTATCTCTACAGAACTATGCTAATCACTCCTGAGACCTCATCAAATCTCTGTTTCAATGTCAATTTCTCAATGAAGCGAACACTTATATCGCTGTGTATGTTGACATCTCAATATTTTCATACTGTTTCCTGAAGTGTGTTCTTCATAACATTAATTGGCATCTAGAAGCCTAGAGTTACTTACTCCATCAAGCTGGGCTACCACAGGAGGAGACTCAGAGGCAGAAATTGGTGTGCAGAGATATATTGAGTTTTGTATATAGAATCAGTGTTTGTGAGAGCAATGAGATGGAAATAAGATTATGGAAATGATAAAACTCAACATTTATCCTCTTGCAATGTCACTGTCCACTGACGTGACAAGAAACTATGCAGACCAGGTGTGGTACAGATATGTCCCTAGCTGCAGAAAATATAACAGGTATTCGCACTGCACAGATCAGCAGTCAATGGTAGGCATGGAAAGACAGCATGGACTGAAGTTTAATATCTTTCTCCTGCTGATAAAGACATACAACAGAGCTGACCATGAGTGGTGATTTGACAACACCACTCCTAACAGGTGGGGTGATCATTTCATTCTCACCAACAGCAGAACCAGGTAGCCCATTGCAAAGCCTGCCCCAATATCATTCTTACTTATTGACTATCCCTCCTTCATGGATCAATGCTTCTTGACTACAATACTCCAACATGTAGTGAAATGATGTATCCTCAGTGTCTAGTACAGGACACAACTCTGTGGTGCATTCACTTTTGAGGAAAGAAAGAAGACCTAAAGTAAATAAATGGTACCCAGGGTAATAATTCTTCCCATCTTTTCCAGCATCCCAATAACATATCACAGCATCTCCCATATTTTCCCTCCATACCATCTCCGACTTTCCTTTTTCTAAGAGATTTCCACAAAAAAATTTGCTAAAACTAAACCACTTCTTCAGGTTCCACCTCTGAGATAGTGTTTTGAGAACTGAAATAATTTGTCACACAGCTAGATATAAAGCCTGGTGAGGTTTCAAGGTAAGTTAAAATGAAGCTAGACATAACATGAAGCATCCTGGGCCACCAGAAAGGCTGTCTTGTGAATTACTGTAGAAACCCAAGTCCAAGGCACATGACACATCATAGAACAGAAGCTACCCTAGTGAAGAGTCTCCTCAAGGCTTCCTTCATGTCCTTGTTCCTCAGGCTGTAGATAAAGGGGTTCAGCATTTGCGGGACCACAGAATACATCACTGAAGCCACTGCCGTCTTCCTGGGTGCATTAGTTACTGCAGAGCTGATGTACACGCCCAAACCGGTCCCGTAAAACAGAGAGACAACAGACAGGTGAGACCCGCAGGTAGAAAAGGCCTTCTGCTTTCCTCCTGATGAGGACATTCTCAAAACAGAGGACACGATGTGAACATAGGAGTAAATAATTCCAGAGAGAAGAACAGCAGCACACATGCAACAGGAAACATATATCAGGATGTCATCAATGAGGGTATCAGAACAGGCGAGTTTAATAATCTGAGCGAGTTCACAGAAGAAGTGAGGGATTTCCGGGTCTGTGCAGAAGGACAGCCGCAGCGCCATCAGGGTGTGCAGCAGAGAGTCTGCAAGGCTGATTAACAAGGAGACTAGAACGAGCAAAACACACAAGTGCCGGCTCATGATGACTGTGTACCTGAGTGGATGGCAAATGGCCGCATAGCGATCGTAGGCCATTACTGCCAGAAGGAAATTTTCCAGGAATGCAGAAACTATGACAAAACCAGCCTGGGTGAGGCAGCCCGTGTATGTGATGCTCTGATTCTGTGTTTGGATGTTCACCAGCATCTTGGGGATCGTGCTTGTGCTGAAACAGATGTCGTTAAAGGACAGACTGGAGAGGAAGAAGTACATGGGGGTGTGGAGGCGGAAGTCAGAGCTGACGACCAGGATGATGAGCAGGTTTCCCAGGAGGGTGACCAGGTACATGGACAGGAAGAGGCCAAAGATGAGGGGCTGCAGCTCTGGGTCATCTGTCAGTCCCAGGAGATGGAATTCTGAGACGGCTGTTTGATTTATAGCTTCCATGTAGTTGATAAATCTGATATAAATTACAAGTAAATGGATAGTAAATGCATGGTCCAGCCGCAATCACATATGGAAAGTTATTATAAACTCAGTCTTGTGGAAACCATGATCTTTGTAACTATAGCTTTCAGAACTGTGAGAAAGTGAATTTCTGCTGTTAAGTTACCCCAACTACAGTCCTTTCTATGGCAGACCTAACAACTCACATCCTAAACAAACATCTTCCACAACACCAAAACAAGAATTAAATTAAATATAAGGATGTTTTAGTGGTGTCATCAGATGAAAATGGTGCACCTTTCTGCTCAGTAAGAAACAGGCATCTCCCTGTGGAGTGTATGAGACCAGAAGAGTGACAACTGAGTGAATATTGGTGGAAATATATTTGTAAATGTGTCAAAAAGATTTTAGCGAGTTGAGAGTCGCGGCACGAGTGTCTTTTTCCTCAACATCTTATGCATGTCTCTTCATAGCTGCTTTCTGGGATGAAATTCTACTAGCACAACTTCCCTCTCACCAAATCGCTAGCTGTGGGAATTATGTTACCTTGTTGGATTCAAGAAAAATAATGTTCATAAGTCGCATGGACATTGAAGATGGAAGAGCTGTCCTCAGGTAGTGCAGACAGGCTGAACATTACTGATAGGCTCCTGTTCAGGGAAACTCATCACTGGAAGAATAGGTTATTTTTACCTGGCAGGCCAGAGTGTTGAGACAGGTGCTTATGTACAGGATTCTGTGGTCTTTAAATCCCTGGGGTCTTACTATCCACCATTCCTCATGAGACCAGCAATTTTTCTTTCATTCGGATCCCAGGAGTTCACATCCTTTGAGACCGAGATGATACAAGTCAGGAATTGATGATGGCTCATTTTCTGACCTCAGAGTCCAAGTGTATAAAATTTATTTATCTTCAGTATTTCTATTTACCTTCATTTCACAAGCCTTGCAAACATTAAAACATGGACATTTTCTAACAAATTTCAATTTCTATTTTATCCATTAACAAAAGCATTCCTATCTATTTGATAGCATCTAGAGTGATTAAACTTAACTACAAAAATATTTCCTATTCATGTGAGTATATACAATATAATTATAAATATTAGTTAAGATATTATAAAAATGCCAATACCCAGATGTCTCATTTTCATCATCATTATTTGTTTTTTGTTGTTGTTGTTTTTGTTTTTGTTTTTGTTTTTGTGGTGCCGGGGATCGAACTCAGGCCCTTGTGCTTGCAAGGCAAGCACTCTAATCACTGAGCTAAATCCCCAGCCCCTCATCATCATTATTTGTGAACATCAACTTTTAGTCTATATCTCATGAAGAATATTCTAAGTTGTCATCTTGGACCATCGATGATTGCAAAAGATGCAGGTGCAGCTGTTATTCTTTGCTGAAAAATTTAAGAATATGTCCTCAAATTCCACCACAATAGCTTCGATGTCTATTTTTATTTATAATAGACTGTGAGTTGAAATTATGCTTCTTTGGATTAAATTGAAGTTTCATTCATGCACAAAATTAATAACAGGAAGGGTATTTGGTTAGATTTGAGTTGTATTGAATAGGTTTAGAAGGTGCATCATGGCAGCATTCATTTTAAAACATTTTGGAAGTGAGGCCATTGATTTGTTGATATGTTTTTCAACTTGTAATTAATGTTAGATTTCTCTATAATTTTCTCAATATCTATTTTCAAGATACATTATTTGAAAACTATTTCTGGGATAGATGGCACTGAATTTCTTTCTTTACCATCTTAATATCATTTACATTTTTAACACACATTAATTGTATTTGTCGAAAGATTTAGGGTGGAACTTCCATACATGTGTAGAGCATTCAGTGACAAAATCCAATCTCCCTTTGTCTACACTGCCCTTCCTGTTGTAACTTTTAGTATCCATATACTATGCTCCTTACACTTTCCTTGCATACTGACAAAGAACACGTGGTACTGACTATTATTAAATGCATTTTTGTCACTCCCCTTCTCCCCACTTGTAGCCAGGAGCTCCCACCCACCAGCTCTGTGACATCCGGGTCTCCTGGGCTCAGCACCCCTTGGTCAGGGGTGAGGGAATCCTGCCTGCTTGCACTGAATCCTGGAGAGTGGATGGGGTATAACACGGGCACAGAACTCCCGAGTGTTTGGGAAGTACTTGGGGTTGGCTTGTCCAGAACTACCTTTCTCACCTGTTCTCTGGTTGCAGTCTGCAGCTGCCCAGGCACAGTTCTCCCAGCTGCCAGCTCCGGGTCCCCAAGTCACTGCTGTGTGCTAGTTCCACGCTTCTCCAGGAGCCCGATGGTGGTGTTCAGTGTCTGGCCTCTTAGTGATACTCTGGCTTTAGTTTCTCTGATTCCCTAATCTGGGGGGCTCTCCCTCACTGTGTGCCTCTGTCTGAGTAGGGGAGAGCAGGTTAGGGGGTCTGTCTCAGGAATCCGGCCTCTGCTCCTTCCCTCAGGATGTTAGAACCGCTCCCGAGGCACCATGTTCCCCAGACCTGGGTGTGCGGGTGTTGCAGCCCCTGGGGACCCCTGCTTGCCTTTCTAACCCACCCAATGGTGGATCTGATTCAGCGGATTTCTCCTTCAGGTTGATTCTTTGTGTTTGGATGTGTTTACCTCCCCTATGTTTGAGTAGCTCCATTTTCTCGTGGATCTGCTCTGAGCTTCCCACATGGACCTTTGCCTCTGGTCTGCCATGATGGATCTCTTCCCATTCGTAGTTCTTCCAAGAAGTGTCTTTTTTAACTGGAATATTTGTTTTTGGGGAAACAAACTTTTTGAGTATTTTCCATAATCTAGATGTTAATTCTTTAAGGGAAGTATAGCTAGCAAAGTTTTTTCTTCCATTCATTGTTCTGTTTCTTCACCCCGTTAACTGTTTGCTTGGTTCTGCAGCGCTTTTTAATTTGATAGGATCCCATTTATCAATTCTTGGTATTATTTATTGTACTTTTGGCATCCTATTCAGGAATTGTTTTCCTGTGACTGTGGCTGCAAGTGTTTTTCATTACTTTGAATCTTTATGAAAGTTTAAAAAATTTAATGTAAAAACTTACATGGACACATATAATGAGATGAGAGTGTATTATAGTCCTGGATGGCAGAGTGGAGAAAAATCTCCAAGATCTGTTGTCTGGACACTGGGATTTAAGGAGAGGAAGGAGGGAAGTGGGTTTCCAGGAGCCAGCAGGGCTCTGAAGCGAGAGTTGAAGCCCACGGGGAGAGCAAAAAGAGAGACCTCCCCTCAAAAGAAGGTGGTGGTTGACGGCACTTTTTCCTTGAGCCCTTGCTCGCAGTGTGAGTGATGCGGCTGGAGCCTGCAGACCCAGGCTGCCTAGCGGCCTCCACGGAAGGACACAGCGGAGCAGAGCAGTGGACACAGTGGACTGCAGTTGCTGGTGAGAAAGTGCGATTGGCCTGTCACCATCTCAGAAAGGGGCCGAGCTCAGAACTCAGAGAAGCTGCCAGTGGCTCTCTGTTCCTGGTCAAGGTGGAACAGAGGTCAAATTCAAGTTGGCAGGAGGGCAAGGAGCCAAGTCCAAACTGGCAGGGAACCAAGTCCAATCAGTGGGAGACACATAGTGTGTCTCCAGCTGAACAAATCAGGTTCCAGCCCCACAGGTCGAGACCAGGGTGGAACTCCAGTGGAACTGGCGAAGCCTTGCTATTGAGCTCAGCTGGGAACACCTGCTACCCTGCCAAAATCTACTGCTGGGATTAATCAACGAGGACCTGGGTCTGTCTACACTATCTACCAGTGACAGCAGAGACACGCCTAGAAGCGGACATTGTTTTTTTCTTTTCCCTGTTGTTGCTTTTCTTTCCCTCTCTTCTGTTTCTTTTTTTTTCTTTTTGTTATATAAAAGAGAGTGTATTATACTCCATCAAATAAAGTTTTTAGGAGAAACGTGTATAATACTGGAACCAAAATTTGTTGCACTAATACAATTTTAGTCTCTTGTTTATTTTACAATAATATATGAAATTACATTTAGTACTGACGAGTAATTTATCATAAGACCATTCACTGCAAAAATAAATTTCTAGATGTAAGTAACATGCAACCTCTTATCATGAAGAGACATAATCATAAGTGGGAGGGATAAGGATGTGGAGGGATCATTTTCAGGGCCAGCAGTCAACTCAAGACAGAGATGTCCCTGTGTGACTCCATAGAGAGATTTGCTATTAAGAGAAAACTTGACTGGGGACTTAGCTCAGTTTTTAGAGTGCCTGCCTAGCAAACACAAGGCCCTGAGTTCAATTCCCAGCACACCCCACCCCCTCACAAAAAAAGAGAGAAAACCTTATTTTGGCTTGAGAGCCTTCAACACACGGGCGGCCACATTGCTTTTGAGGTAGTGATGGGGAGAATATTTTGATAAGGGGAAAATGATGGAACGATATTGCTCAGTTCATGATAGCCGGGAAGAGAGGAGAGAGGGTTTTACTTCCTGCTCTCTGTTTCTAGGCCATGGCCCCGGTGACCTAACTTTCTCTAGTTGGCACTAGCTGTTACAGGTACCATGACTACTCAAGATTCAGAAGCTAGGGAAGAAGTTTTTGACATGTGGACCTTTGGAAATATTACCTATCTGACTACTGTATAGCAACTGGTGGCTCTGAAGGAAATAGTGCTCAGAAGAGCCCAAGTCACGCAGGGCCCAATGAACCCCTAATCCCACACACCCTCCGTTTGTGAAGTTGTAAAAATGGACAATAACTCTCTTTAGGAGCCAATCATATTAGTGTAAAGATTTATTTTTCTTATGAGAACTAAAAGTATCTTCTCAGTGAAGTTCAAATTCTCCAATAGCTCAAAAACTCTTCAAAGATTTGAGATAATGTAACTGTGTGAATTAAATAAATAATGAAGATGACCCCAGAAGGGTCATCTGACTGGGAAAATCTCAGTAATTGCATAAACATGTGTGTAAGTTCAGTTCATTAGCTTCGTATGTGAAGAAACACACACGGCTGTAACTGTGGAATTAAGCAGAAGTCCGTTTCCAGAAATGAGCACACGTTCTCGTACCGATCCCTGTTGCATCCAATGACACCAGCATTGGTGCTTCCAAAACAGATCCATAAATAATTGCTGAAATTGAAGCCCTACTTATGTTTTGTCTTCCTAAACAGTTGGAGCAAAACAATAGAGTTTAGATATGGCAATCATTTGCCAAATATCACAGAAGTGGAAAAATCAAAGGAAAGTTAAAGCGTAAGTTGATGTGTACTTTGACATCATATTATGTAGTCATTTTGGAAAAAATTGATGACAGAAGAGGCACGTTTTCTTTTCACCACACCTGCACCAGCATTTGTTATTGTTTGACTTCCTAATGATTGCCATTCTTTCTGGGGTAAGGTGGAATTTTAGAGTTGTTTTAATTTGCATTTCTCTAATAGCCAAAATGTTGAACATTTTTTCATATGTTTGTTGGTCATTTGTGTTTCTTCTATTGTGAAGTATCTGTTTATTTCTCTGGTGCATTTCTTGAGTGGGTCATTGATTTTAAGTAGTTTAATTTTTTTGAGTTCTTTGTATATTCCAGATATTAGTTTTCTGTCTGAGGTGGAGCTAGCAAAGATTTTTTTTTCCCATTCCGTGGGGTTTGTCTTCACTCTACTAATTGACTCTTTTGCTGTACAGAAGTTCTTTAGTCTAATGTAGTTCCATTTGTTGATTCTTATTGTTATTTCCTGTGCAATTAAGGTTGTGTTTAGGAAGTTCTTTCCTACTTGTATGTCTGGGGAATGCAAACTAGTACAATCATTGCAGAAATCAGAAGGGAGATTTCTCAAAAGCCTGAAAGTAGAAATCCTATATGACCTAGTCATTCTCCTACTAGGTATCTTCCCTGTAGAGCTAAAGACATCATACTACAGAGATACTTGCACAACAATGTTTATAGCAGCACAATTTGTAGTAGCTAAATTCTGTACACCCATCAGTATATAACTGGATAAACAAAATGTGGTATCTATACATAATGGAATACTGTTCAGCTATAAAGAAAGACAAACTAGAGTCATTTATAGGACAATGGATGGAACTGGAAAATATAATGTTGAGTGAAATAAATCAGACTTGCATGCTTGAATACTATATGGCATAAGACAAACAAAAGAAAAGGGTAAACAAAGGGCACAGAAAGGTAAAGGATTAGATATAATCTAATAGGTGAAGGGTCCAAGGGAAGGAGAAGAGGGCAAAGAGGGAGGGGAATGGGAATCTAGAGGAATAATGATATCCCAAAAACAAGAACGTAATAACCCAAATTTAACATTGTGACATGTACATTAGGTACTATGGTAACTTTCTGTAGTGGTGACTTAATGCTGCATTTATGTGGTTGTTTACATTGCTCGCTGTCATAAGCAAAAGGAACAGTGCATTGTGGTCAGTAAGCTTGTGTAATGGCCTGTAAGTTTGTGTAATTTTGGATAAATTTTAATTAAAAAATCTATTAAAAAAGAAGAGGCGGGTTTTATGTTTCACTTGCATTTTTATCGCTTTATCACATTCTGGAAAAACAAACCCAAAGTTAATGACACCATAATACAAAATACATAATATATAATATAAAAGGCTTCCCAACAGTGAGATGCCTCAGAGCCGTCTTCATTTCCTTGTTCCTCAAACTGTAGATAAAAGGGTTCATCATTTGAGGGACCACAATGTACATCACTGAAGCCACTGAATTCTTAGTGGAAGAACCAGTAACTGCAGAACTCAAGTACACACCCAAACCCGTCCCATAGAATAAGAAAACAACAGAGAGGTGAGACCCACATGTGGAAAAAGCTTTATACCTTCCCCTGGCTGATGACATTCCCAAAATAGAGGAGAAAATTTTAGCATAAGAGAAAATAATTCCAGTAAGAGAAACACCAAAAAATATATTTGCTGCTGAATATACCAGAAGGGTATTTATAAAGGTGTCAGAACAGGCCAGCTTGATGACCTGAGCAAGTTCACAGAAGAAGTGGGGGATTTCCACGTTTGTGCAGAAGGACAGCCGCAGCACCATCAGACTGTGGAGCAGGGCATGCACAGTGCTAATGAGCAGGGAGAGTAGAAGAAGCAGGACACAGACAGGAGGAGTCAGGATGAGCTGGTACCTCAGGGGCTGACAAATGGCCACATAGCGGTCATAGGCCATCACTGCAAGGAGACAGCTTTCCAAACCACCAAAAGTCAAGACAAAGGTGGTCTGACCGAGGCAACCTGTGTAAGAGATGCTCTGGTCCCGTGTTTGGATGTTCACCAGCATCTTTGGGATCGTGGTGGTGCTTATACAGATGTCAGTGAAGGACAGGTTGGAGAGGAAGAAGTACATGGGGGTGTGGAGGCGGGAGTCAGAGCTGACGGCCAGGATGATAAGCAGGTTTCCCAGGAGGGTGACCAGGTACATGGCCAGGAAGAGGCTGAAGATGAGGGGCTGCAGCTCTGGGTCATCTGTCAGTCCCAGCAGGAGGAATTCTGAGACGGCTGTTTGGTTTTTGAATTTCATATTTTTTTTGTGAAACTATGTGAAAACTGAAGTGAAAATAAAATGAAACAGATATATTGTGGTTGAGTAGCAGATTCTGTTGGGGCTGATACAAAGAGAAATTCTTAGCACCACTACAGACGTGTGTCATACACGATCTGGGAATGAGGAGCTGCATTTTCCACTGAGTAGATACTGTGCGTACATGCAATATTTCCACAGAGTTTTTAACAATGTCTTAAAATAAAAAAATTTTCGAGTCAAAATGTAAACCCATATGAATATTCATGTCCTTCTCTGATTCCTTTCTTCCTCCTCTTCTCTGTCCTCTCTTCTAACTCCTGCTTCCCTCATTAAACAGTCATAGTTTTACAGAATGATGGTGAAGTTTGGGATTGTGATATAAATTGTAAAACATGGACTGTTCTTTGTAAGTAGAACTTGTTTTAAAACAAAAATATATGAGAATGAACTTATCAAATCCATCCTCTGGAGCAGCAGTTTTTGATCATTTTTGACACCAGGAATCAGTTTCATGGAAGTTGATTTGTCTTCAGATTGGGGTGAGTGCAGTTTAGGATGATTCAAACCCATTACTTCTACTGTACATTTTACTTCTAGTATTATTACATTGTTATATATAATCATGCAATTTTACAACTCTCCATAATTCAGAGTCAGGAAAATAAAATAATGGACAGGCCTCATGCTGACTCAAAGTTTGCATTCGGGCCTAAATTCTGCCCCCAGGTGCAGCTCACCTGTCCCCTGCTGCTCACTTTTAGGGTTTTGATATGAGCCTGCAAGCAACTGACTTCATATGATCTGTGTGAAGTCAAGCATCTCTGCCAATTTTACTCCCTATTTGCATCCATCTTCCAGTGTCAGCATCACCACCTAAGCTGCAGCTCAGATAGTCAGCATTCGATTCTCTCCAGGAGCACACGACCTAGACCCTCCCAGACATGGTTCACAGCAAGGTTCATGCTCCTTTGAGAATGGAGAGCTGCTGGGAACCCTACAGGTGGCACAGCTTAGGAGGTAAAGTAAGGGATGGTGACTGGCTGTAAACACAGCAGAAGCTGCGATCACTTGTCACGTGGCTCGATTCCGAGCAGGCCTTGGACCAGCTCATGACCCAGGGATGGGAACCCTGTTCTTAAGCCATGGTTTTAGTTTTTGCTAACCTCCCTGTCATCTGAATGGCTTGTGAATTTACAGATGAGACCATTTGTGCTTTAGCCCCTGGGATCCATGAGAGTGTGTCACGGAAAACGTACACCCTGTTTGGCAAACACCTGGGTAAAACTCTGGTTGTCAGAGTGCTGAGGTGACTCTTTTGATTAATCTCTGCTGATACTCCTGGACAGTACAGAGCTAGCGCTCAGAAATGTTCATGTATTATGCATTATTTTCCTTTACAGCTGAAATAGTGTTTTTGACACAAACCCCCCAATTTTCCCTTGCTTCAAGGGTTGCCATCAATTATGCATTAAGTGAATTGCAGCCTGTGGAAGGTGGCTGGGCAGGTGGACACGAGAAGTGACCGAAGACACTCTACAGAGTTGCAACTCATCAGACCTGCTCTTGGAAACAGAGCTCTGCCTTAGCAACGAATTCCAGGAGAAGAGAGATAACTGTTGTTACCATTCTGTCTCTGTCTTATGGGTGTTTACCCCCATAATGAATCTGTACATGTATAATTGCATAGAAATAAAAAACAAACAAAGTAATAGCTAAGCGAGAGAATGAATGAAATGCAGAGGCTATATGCAGAAGATACAGATAGAAACAATTTCTTGCTTCTAGAATATAGAGACTTAGAAAATAACACAGACTCTGATATTGAGGGCACCGTAATAGTGGTGTCTCTTGTGAGCATTGCTTTTTCTCTCCTGGGAAAGAGACAAACAGCTACATCGGCAATGATCGTTTGGTGTAAAATGAGAGTCACAAGCTCTGAATTTAATCCATTCTCCAGTAGCTGCTCTTACAACTACTTGTAAAACTCTTCTAGTACATGATTGACATTTGTATGATTGAAAACTTGCTCACGAGCTGTAGTATGGTGATCTGTTAACACCGTGTGCTTCTCTGGCATGCAGTGTACGTATGTTACATACATCAGATTTTTTCTGTAATTATACCTCGAAATCTCAGGACTAAAACCCACATGGAGATGTCTCAATGATATGAGAAATAAATAGAGCAAAAGCAGCCTGTATAGTTCTAGGAAGGACTGGCTCTCAACTGACTTTTCCAATCGTGCATGTGTGTGTGTGTGTGTCTGTGTGTGCACGCACGTGTGTATTTCATGAGCAATTGCACATGGTGTTTTCATCCATCCAAGAAAAGTGATCAGTTAGGGTAGTTGAGGAAAGGGAAAAGGGAGACAGGAAATCTCCAGCACAAGCTGATGCTATATCAGTGAAGGATCTACATGCACAAATGGCCTTTGGGAATCTTGATCAAGAAGAAAGGTAAGGAAACTAATATCAATGATACTAATATTCACTTGGCTCCTACATGTGCCAAAACATGTAGAAATAAAAATGAATTAAATATTAGAAGGATGAGAGGTGTGATTCACAAAGGTAATGAGTAACTTAGGAAACTGTTATTGGAAAAATTCTACATGAGAAAAAATTAAATTTAATTGAACCTGTGAGGGTGTGTAAACTTTCCTTGTGGATTGTCTACACATGACAGAATTTGCAGACTGTGCTGTGGCTGGTGCCCCTTAGTGAACACCATAAATGTCATCTACTTCACTTTGCTTTCTTTAGGGATTTTACTGTGAGAAAAAATAGGGGCATATTTGAAGCCCTTTACTACACTTTCTTCTACAAAGTTAATTTCTTTTTACTTCCACAGGGGAATCATCATAATAAATCAACAGCCATAATTCTCTTCGAATCTTCACTTTTATAATTTTATTCTTCCAAACAACAACGTCATGGCATTATATTTTTAAATGGTCCCATAACAGAACCTTATTGTATATTTGTAACATTCACAATCGGTGTGCTTAACTAATTTTATTTCCAGATAAATGTCACGTGCAGTCCTGCCTCTTTGAGGTTATCAGATTATTCCATTATATTTTACAGCTCAATTAGCTTCTACCTTTAATTGGTAGCTGCTATGGTGACTTCCTCTTACAGCTGACTACCTGTAAAATTAGGAGCCATGTAGGAGGGACTCTACCATGTCCAAGATGCCCTGCCTCGGGGAAAGAAGAATGAAAGAGTTTACCAAGGTGGTGAATTGTGTATGCGTCTCATTTTATCTCTTCATATAACAAGACCTGAATTAGGGGGTCAGTGATTTGGCTTGGTGGTAGAGTGCTGGCTGAGCAAGTGCAATACCCTGAGTTGGATCCTCAGCACCAAAAACCAAAACCAAAACCAAAACAAAAGATAAACCTAGACCTGAGTAAGTTCAGCATAGTAATAACATCAGTTAACTGCGGGAGGGAGATGCATGCTCATGTTGGGTGTTGTTTAGGCTCTTTCTATTAGCACAAAACATAAAGACTAAGAGGCTGCTCACTGGGCTTGTTTCTGCTTCCTTCTCAGAGTACTTACAGCCCCCCTGCGTGAAAGTACAAAAGGTCTCTGTATGGTGATGAAATTTCACTAAGATATCTACACACATGTCCAAATAATAAATGAAGAGACTTTGGCCTACCTGGAAGGTTCCAAGAAC
>PVJO010030584.1:0-15229 GCA_004026905.1 Hystrix cristata | reverse complement strand
AAGAGAGTTCACAATTAATAAGCAGCTCTTAGTAATAGTTAAAGTCAACATTCATTCAGTTCTAATCATTCTTATAAAAGTATATCTATTATTTATGATATGAGTAGATCTCCATATACCCATATGATTTATTCTTTATATATTAGAAAAATACAGTATGTCTAAATTTTCTGACCAATGAGGAAAACTGGTTTTCTTTTTGCTCCTATAGTGAGTTGAAAACAGTAATTATCAGGAAGCTATGCCTAAATGTGGAACAAAAGTTTTCAAGCATTTTCCAGGAGTTATCAACCATGCCTTTCCCAGCAGAATTGAGAATCTCAACAAAATGAACATTTTGTTATGGTTTAGCAGATCTCAGGTATGAACTCTACTCAAACAGGAAGCAAAAGTGTGAGTGCAAACAACAACTACATTGGTGGGTGGTGACGGTTATGGCCTGGATGTCTGCCCCTTCCCAAACTCATGTTGAAATTTACTTGTCATCCTAAGAGTATTAAGAGATGGGACTTTCAAGAGGCAGTAAGGTCATTAATCTTTTACCCTCATTAATGGATTGTTTCCTCCAGAGTGGTTAATTATCACAGGAATGGTTCCTGATAAAAGAAGCAATTTGACCTCCTCAGCCTCTCTGACCTTCTGTTTGCCCCTCTCCCATGATGGCATAGAAATAAAGCCCTCACACATTGCTGACCTCTCAGTCTTGGGTTTCCCACTCTCCCCAACCACAGACCAACTAATTTCTGTTCGTTATCAATTAATGATTCAATGTATTCTGTCATAGCAGCACAAAATGGACTGACAACAAATGGTGACTTTTGTTTTAGCAAACACTCTCAAAATATAAAAGACGTTTACAGACTATCAATATAGAAGCAACAGGTAAAAATTATGAAGAAACAAAAATCGATTATGACTGTGAAAAAAATGATTTATACTCAGAAAATTTGCTTATATGTTCTAGCAGGGCAAAAACTAGTATGTTTGATAACCATCTCTTTAAAACACTGCACCTTACAGTCTCTATAGACCAACAATGAAAGCAGGTAGCCCCAGAATGGTAAGAAAAGGCCAAAGGGAGGACTTCCTGCTCACAAATATGAAGTCTTTTGACAGCCACTTTTGCCACTAGAATTGCATGCTTTTAAACGATGGCTAATTTTCAGGTCTTAGGACTTCACTGTAATAACATAACAGTTCCCCATGGAAGAACCTAACGAAAGATGGCATTCAATCAAGACTCATGGTTAGTAAAATCAGCTGGCTACCCGTCTCTCTGCCTGGCTTTGAACACAATGGTGGCAAATCCTCATGACATAGCAGTTGTCATAAATATTTCTGTGTCTCTCCCAGGCCTACCTGAAGTTATTATTGGCTAAATCCTAGAAGAGAAGATATATCGTATCAAAGAGATATGGTTAATCCAAAACGATACACAGTATGAAAAGCATTCATATTTGGCTTTGAAATGTATTTTTGTACTAACATTTGAATGTGTGTCTGATGTTCTGAGAAATTACTTCAAAGAGATTAATGAAGCCATACTGCGAGGACCTGACTCAGTAGAGCTGGGAAACTGTCCAGCTTTTTCTTCATTCTGCTTCCCTGCTGAACTCCTCTTTGACACCCACTCTCTAACAGCACAAGAAATAGCTGAAATGCCTTTCAGAATAATGTCAGACCTTCCTTTCAGAATAGGACATGGGAATTTGAGTACCACCAATACCTTTGCTGTTTTGTAGCAGGCAATGCAGAATGATTGGAAGTGTCTACAATCTATTCGTTGAAAATATCTTCATTGTCTATTTATTTTCTGCTTTTATACTCTCTGCTTTTCATTTAGAATTCTCAGTGTCTCCAGGAACACTAACTCCTCTCCCAACTTCCTGGACACACTACAGGCACAGTGTGTGGAGAATATGACCTTGCTCGACACATCCTGTTCCCTTCGCCTCATCTGGTGAGTACGTGAATATGTCTTCCAGGCTGGCCCAAACCAGCGAACCTCCAGGTTACTGCAGTGCTGGACTGTGCTGTCTCTTTGGGGACGATGTCACATATAGCAGCCAAAGCCTGCTGCAAGCACTTTAAAAGTCCTTATGAAGATAAGCCAATATATAAAGATTCACAGACCTAAGCAATACAGAGCTAGATCCCTCATGGTAGAAGTCTGCACTAAATCGTTCCTAGACTCTGTGCTACCCTTCCCACCAATATACGCTTCAGGGTTAAGTACTGTGCTCTAGATATACTCACTCAGGCAAACATTTCCTTCATTTTTGAAGTCCATTAAAGTTGGGTTTTATGTTATTTGCACTTTAAGACTTAGACGTTAAGATAGTAAATCAACAAACAAGTAAACTGATTAGGAACATCAATTACATTAAAATTTAAATGCTGCCATTTGATATGAAAGAAAATTTCAGTATAGATAAGCCATGTTAGTAGACACACTTGCCTTTCTCTCAAGTGCACACACACAAATTCCAGTCCATGGTGCCTCCTATGTTTAATTCAGTTGAGCTGTATATTCTCAAAGAATACATAACAAGAATTAAAGTTATTCTCTGTTATGAGCTAAACTCACTTGGTCCTGAGAAAGTAGATTGCAAGACAGCCAGTGCATACCAGATATCAGGATCTTCAGCATCAAATGTTGTAGCAGATTAAGCTTCTGTACTTTAATTGGAATTAGATTGTATTGTATTTTTTTGTGCAAAGCAGTGAACACATGTTGATTGCAAGAGAGAGAAATAATCAGAAATGGAATTAGCAATACATGAAAATAAGAAATCAAGTACTGTGAATTAGACCAACTTCTACACACCATAACTGTCATATTAACGTATCATCATTGTCAACACTTTGAAATCTTTGGAAAAGAGCCTTACTTAATTTATGAGTATTTCTTTTGTTATATTACACAATAATTATCTTCTCGAGTGTGATAGAACACAGGCAAACATAGGAAAAGTCAAAAGTTGGCAAAATTAATGATGTGAAAATAACACTTTGTTATTTTTCAAATATTATAGTAAGTATATAATGTGTCATTCTTTCAAAATTTTGCTATAGCAGTTTCTTCAGCGTATGATCCAGAAAATGCATCAAACTGACTAGACACAATCTTGTCAGTATTGTTGGGTATCTTCACACAAGTAGTTAAAAATGAATAGAGACAGTGTCATGATCAAAGGCCGTGGTTCTGTGGTTCAAACCCTGTATAAGGCAATCGCTTTCTGTAAGAAAAGTTCTTGGAGATGCATCATTAGGCTTGCCCTGTGGTTGGAACAACTGCAATGAAGCTGTTCCTAAGAGCAATCGCTGACACATGCTGCCAGGGTAATGGCTTGCTTCGCACTCTGCTTTGGCTGCAGAGATGTGTGAGACTGATTCACGGGTGCCTCCTAAGCAACAACGGGGAAACTGGAACTAGGACACCATGGGAAGATAAAGCCTTTGCAGCCACAGCAGCCAGAAAGAAAGGTAGAAAAAATTTAGCGATGGCAGTGTGGGTGGCTTCTGTTACAGATACTAAGAATGAGTTAGCAACTGAAATTGTCTTCTGCATAACCTGAGAGATGTCAAGGAAAGTCACTCGCTAACATATCAATAGTCAGTGTTATCACAAGAGTTCTAAAGAGAGACACCATGTTGAATCTATCGCTAAGCAAAAGGAAAAATGATTTCTCTTGTGGAGTCTTGATTTCCTATAACTCAAAAGAAGAGTCATTTTGTATCATTTTACATCATAACTTATCAATCTGAGACAGATAAATGAAGAAGTTAGTTAATATTCATAAACCATTTTTAAGTACAGGAGGCAATATGAGCTGGCTCCCACTTCATTCTAGTCATGAATTTATAAATAAGAAAACAAGATTGTCACAATGGAGTTATGAATGTAACTTACAGGGGATCCAACCAGAAAAAACACAATCTCACATCATCATTATTTAGCCCCCAAATCATCATCATCGTTATGATCATTATTTTGAATATAAGACAAAAGACTGTCAGACAGCTGAACTGTATGTTTATTTTTTAGTTTCTTTTCTATTAACAGGTGTTTGTGATATATATATTAATTACTTTAATAGGTATATCTATTGGTCAATATACATATTGCATCTCAATCATTTTATTTACCTCTCTCCTCCCATTTCTCCCCCTTCCACATCCCCTTCCCCTCTCCACAAAATCTACCTCCCTGTTTCTATCATGTACCTCCTATTTTGATCTTTACAATATTTATATTTTGGGTTTCTCATATAAGAGAGACCATGAGATACTGAATCTTCTGTGTCTAATTCATTTAGCATTGTGGTCTCAAATTTCTTCTATTTTCCCACCAATGACTCAAATTTATATTTCTTTATGACTGAATAGTATGCCATTGTGCACATATGCCACATTTTTTATCCATTCATCTGTCATTGGGACTATAAACTTCCAAGATTTAGCTATTATGATTTATACTACTATAAACAATGGTATGAGTGTGGCACTCTAATATGATGTGTTTAACTCTTTCAGGAAGATACCCAGAAGAGTTATATCTGGATCAAAAGGAATTTCCCCTTTTCCTTTTCTGAGTACTCACCATATTGATTTTCAAATTAATTCATTTGTTACGTTAATACTCCTAGAATGCTAACCCTGATATTAATTTAAACTCTATACAGATGAAAAAGCTGGAGCTTAGAGAGCCCATGAGTCAGCAACAGAATAGGATTGCAATCTATGAAATCTAGAGTCTTTAACCTTAACCACTACACTCATTTGTCAAGCACGATGTAGTTGGGGAAGTGTGGGTCTAAATACAGAGACAAGCAGGTGAAATGGCAGAGAGGTGAGAAAACCTACAAATATCCTATTTTAGAGAGGGGAAAGAGTGTGGGTATTGCTGGACTAGAGAGCTTAAATTGGTGGAGATTGGGAAGGAAGTTGAAAAGTGGGAGTATTTAAGTTATCAGATACCCTTAGTGCCATGTTGAAGAGTTTGCACTTAATTTACATTACAGAAAGCACAATTAAAGTTGTTTTAAATAAAGAAATAATATGATCAAATGCATTTTGGGAAGATAACTCTTCTGAAGGAGAATACTTTGGAGGAAGAATAAAGTTAACATGGGTTTTGCTTTTGTTTTCTTTTACTACTGTGCATATCATTTATTGTCAGGTACTTGTTTAATGGTTGATGATTTTGGAATCTAATAAATTTAATGTGTCACATAATTTAGGCACTTAGTAATTCTGTACATTTAATGTGATTTCACCTCTTAAACTGAACAGAAAAAAAGTAAAGCTAGGAAATTCATTTTACAGATTCGGAGCACATTTTTAATTGGGAATCTTTTGAAAGTGCTTCAACGTTACCTTGTAAGTAGTTGAATGAGGAAGGGCAGAAAAGGAAGCTGTTAATTTGCTTTGTCCAAATGCACAGCATTCTCGTATATCTAGTCTTATTTATACAAACAAGAATCCTTAACAAATTAGCAGAGACTGGGTGACTTAAATAACAAGAATTTATTTTCTTTTCCACGTGGAGTATGGAAGTCCAGTATCAAGATTTTGTCCATTTCATTTCTCCTGGAGTCTCTCCTTGGTCTGCAGATGGATTCCTTTTCATTGTGACCTCACACAGCCTTTTCTCTGCACAAGATCACCTGCACCTGGCATCTTTTATCTTCCTTTCTGGATACCAGTCATGTACTCTTAGGGTCCCATCCTCAGAAGTCGTTCGCCTCACTTCACATTGACAACCTTTTCACAGTTCCCATGTCTGAACACTGACACATTCTGAAGTACTGAAGCTTAAGGCTTAACTACATGAATTTTGGGGAGACACCATTCTGTAAGAGAGCCTTTCAGCGCACCATGGGAACTACATCTTATGAAAGAAGTTGTTTATTCTACTCTCATGAAATCAAGACAAGTAGTTTATAAAGTGGCACTATTTGGTCCAGAGAATTTATACAATTTCAGAAATCAAGCATGATATTTTGAATTACAAACCCAATGTGTCAGATGAAAGGTGTTAATATTTGTTTTTATCACATAAAATTCAATTTAAAATAATATCCAAAGACAATTTATCATATTTAGAACTAGAAAAAAACCATTGCAAAGAATCAAATGATGACTATATTTGGGGGAGGAAATAAAATAATCTGTTTCTAAATAAATTATACCAACTATTTTTATTTCTTAGCCACTAGTTGGAAGATTAGAAAATTCAAAAGTTACCATTTTTCAAATGAAAATGCATGTTTAATCTAAACATAATGTAGTGAAACCTGTCTAATTGGAAAAACTGATGACTACCTTAGTTGAAAAGATTTTTCTTAATCCTATTGGTATAAATTAGTCTATTCAAAGTAGCAAGTATTAGCAAGTACTTCAGTTTTGAGTTGATTACAATATCCAGCCTTTATTTTTGCTGCTATTCATATTCCTAATAAAAATATAAACATAAGACAGAATAGGGATGATCTACTCATACAATATACATTTTTAATCCTACTGAGGTGTCATGTTTTTGTAATGATAAGGCAAGAAAAAGAAATGAATTTGGAACCAAGATGATATCAGTCATAGGTTTCAAAAGATCTATTTGCTCAGGCCAAGTCTGTATGAAGCTGGGGTAGAATTAATACCTAAATTTTTATGAGGACTAAACAAGTCGCTGTAAAGATTAAATAAAATAATTCTACTAAGTGGTTAACCCAATGCTTATAAGAAAATAAAAGAAAGGACTTTTGCTCTTTGTGCTTCTTTTAATGCTCCTTTTTTTAACCCTAAAGGGTACGAAGAGGTGAAATTTCAAGATTTCGAAAGCAAAATTGTTATCACTGCTCATTTCAAGATTACTTCCATGGTACATCTTTTTTTTTTTTACTCTAATACATGAATTTAAGGTATACAGGAAGATATTTTGATATATATAGCCATAGTGCATTAAATTAAATTGATTAAATTAAAATAAAGATACCCTACAAGAGTCGGTTTTAAGTCTTTTTCTGTTGTCTCATCACACTTCTTTAAAACACTGAAGGCATTTAAAATACAAGCCAAGTAAAAACAGAGCTCCTCTGGTTGAAGCAGGTTTAGGGACTAAGTCCACAGAACACTAAACTGCAATAGCATATTTAGAAAGGCCCTACTTTGGAGACTGCCACGTTTCCCACTGAATAATCTTCAAAACTCATTTTATGCAAGGGCCCCAAAAATGTTCAGTGTAATCAAATTAGAAAGGCAATAGCAAGTGAGGTGTTTTTATATCTACTGGAAGCAGATGAACAGAACTTCTCTTCCAATTAGGTAGTCTGCTTTTCCTTGAATCATTGTACTGATGTTTCTAGTCACTCACCCAACCATGTGGCCCTCCATGTCTAAAAAGAACTTCTTTTTATAGACTTATTGAGGGTTATGGAATATGATAATTTGTACAGATGAATGTTCTGAATGAGCCCGGTGATTTTTAAATGCCTAGGTGGTCCTGGAGTACTTATACGTAGAAATTAACAACCACCACTTCATTGATTGATTTGGAACTGATCTATTCCATTATAAATCATGTAGCCATTTCCAGATGTTCATTAGTTATTGCTTATTCAGAAGATTGACTATGTTGGTCTTTATATATTTTTAGGTTTATTAGAGTGTGAACATATACTGTAATTAGAAGATGCAGATGAGCAACCATCTGCAGAAAGTTCTCCTCTCAAGGACTTTCAGACCAAACTGAGTCACATTTCACTGATGAGTTTCCCCTGGATTAAAGCTTTACAGCACCGAAAATGACAATAATTATGGTGCTGAAAATATAATGTCTCTTTAGACTGGAAACTTCCTTTTCTGTCCTTCTATGCTTTTAAAATAATTTCTAAAATAACTTCTTGTGTGATCTATTAATGAGCCCTTTAGGTCAGCATATTTACTTATATTTTAAATGAACTATTACTAATAAATAAGCAATTTATTTTAAGCTATAATTTGGGACCAAAACACTAATTTAAATATTTCATAATAATTCCTAACTATATATCTTCATACCACTAGTCACTTCATTATATGTCTTCCTTCCTGATGGAAAAAATGCATCCTATTTAAATTGGTTGCTGGTCGTCTGTAGGTATTTTATGAAAATGCTTATTGGAAATCTCTACAATAGAGAAGTCGTCTGGGAGTTCCCCACATATTTCTGCCATAGACTAACATCAAAAGTGGAACATTCAAATTCTATCAGTAAATTTCATTCATCAAAAGGAAACTCACAGAAATAATTAGAGACTGTAGCGTTGAACGTTTTGGTGGTATTTATTCGGGATTATTACAAATAATCTTCTATGAACATTTTTACACACATCTCCTGATTAACATAGTGCGTGAAATTGGGGAGGGAAATATGCTATGTAATGGGATGGTTGGGTCACAGCGTATATATTGGTTCAGCTTTCGTAGAGCTTGACAAATATTTTTCCAACCAATTAGTATTCCAATCAACAGTGAATGAGTGTTCTGATTACTGCACATCATCACCACAATTTGGAACTTCCAGACTTTTCATCCTGTTCATTCTGCTAGGCATGTACAGAAAATGGATGGGGCTACCCCATCTTGGATTTGAAATTTCAAACTATGAACCACAATAAACCTCCCATTACTTCTTAAATAGCATGTGTCAGGTAGTAATGCAATGCTGACTAATACACGCAGGACCTCTTTATTTAAAGGGCCATATTTCTCCAAACATGCATATAGTATGTGTTGTTGAATATCAAGAATTCTTTAATAATTTAAATAAACAGGATTCATTTATACCCCCAAATTGTGTGTGTGTCTGTGTATTTGTGTTGTGCTGCAGATCAAATCCAGGACCTTGCACTTGCTAGGATCAGCCCCAATTAGATCTCTGAGATAGCGGACTATCTTGAAATCAATTTTTCATTTACATTTTAAACACTAGAGTTTAAAACACATTTTCAGGTCTGGAGATGTAGCTCAGTGGTACAGCATTTCTCTAGCATGCACAAAGACCTGGGTTTGATCCCCAGCACAGCACAAAATAATAATAAAAACAACAAAACATTTCATGATATAGTACTAAGGTATATAAAAATTTTCATCTTCACATTTTTATTTGTTTTACGTGGAACATTATTAATGATTGTTCTTAGTTATAAGGTGATCTGAGAGAGCAATGGCTCATAACTGTTGACAAGGAGACCTTTTCTATGAATGCCTTAACAAACACCACCCAGCAGATACTTCAACCCTTTCACCTTCAGTATCTTGGATCTCACCCAAACATAACCCTGAATCCTACTTTTTCTATATTAGCAAGATTTGTCTGGATATAATATCTTAATAACTTTGCTCTTTCTACAAAAAGTTTTGACCGACAAAGTAAAATCATTTATTCACAGTTTCAAGGGTAATCTCAAAAGGAAAAACAAAAGAAAATAATGGGTGACTCAGAAATGTATATTTTTCCAAGCAATATCCTTTAACAAATAATTCATGTTGAAACTAATATTTTCTATTTTCTATCGAATTTCTGTGTTTCAAATGTGGAATAGTTTGATTTTCAGTATCTGGCTAGTACATACTTTTCAAAAGCAGTTTCGATTGGGTGTAAGTGACTCTCCACCTGTCAAGCACTACTTACTTTACCACTAAACTGAGAAAAGAAACAGGTAGCTAGAATAAAACATGAAAATGCTTTCAAAGTTCAAATTATTTTTATCAGTCTCTCGATGTCTTTGGTCACATATTTCATTTAATTTCTTATCACTTCAGAAATTATCTAATGTAAGGGACTAGTTTCCCAAGTGAATGTAATCCCTGCTAATTGTCTCTAAATTATATGAACACACATATGTCTTAGTAATTTTGACTCCATGTTGTAGAACTTTCCCAGTCATTTCTCAAATCACAAAAAGTCCTGCCTGCTGCTTTCAAAACTCATTATTTTTCAGTTATCGACTCAAAAGTGTTAATCTACCACAACATACAATTTTTATCTCCTTTTAGTAACGCTGGAATTAAAAAATATTGGTAGATTGGATGTATGGACATTTTAAATTCTATGCACACACTGAAAAACTAAATCGGTGGGTTTCGTTTCTGAGGTTGGGAAGGGCGGTGGTTGCTAAGAACCAAACAAGTGGAATTTGTTGCAAAATAGTGAGTTTTCATGTCTCATTGATGGCTATATGGAGTTTCCAGGAGCAAATGCAGTAGCACTAATAGTAATATGTTAAATACAGAGTTTAATACACCAAAGGCAGAAAAATATTCTTAGGAGGAGCACAAGCAAAGAATAGGATGCTGTTTTAGGGTCAACATTCAGTTATACACAGGAACAGAGCAAAATGTAGAAGTAAAGCAAAATAGAAAACAAAAACTACAGCAATAAACAGATCTGTGATCCACAGAGGTTATTTTTAATGCGAGTGTTAACATCTCGTGTAGTTGTGGTTTCTGTGGTTTCTATAGAAATAGAATGAATTACAAATGTAATAAAGATGAGTGTGAATGAACCAGACCTTCTCTCTGCAGTTTCCTCTTCATTATAGAAACATTTAGAGATGGTGATGCCAGATACTAAGGGATAGCTGGTCACTAGGAAAAGTTCCTAATCCCATGACTCCAATTGCCATAGACATTGTCCTAATGTCTATATAAAAACTTTACCCATCATTTTCTCCAGTCAGCCTGTTGACTTGAGACTCACATCTCCAATAACATTTCCAGTGTATCATTTTACTATAAAAATAAATTAGATTACCTTGTCTCCTGTTTGTCTGGTTGAAAGCTTACAATATAAATCTGCCTTATTTCTGCTCCTTGATTTGTTTCTCTCTACTAGTAAACTCAACATGTACTCAGCTCGATAACAACTTTCTTTTTTCTACTATTGTGCGTTTTGGTTGCGTTTTTAGCAGTATTGACTTTAACACTCATGAGAAGGTGCACACAATTTGGAATTCAGATCAAATATGTGCTGTATTTTAGGACAGCTAGTAAAAGTTTATATAAAAGAATGGTCTCTGTGCAAGGAAAATGAAGACATTATATTTTTCAGAATTTATTTTACTTTTTTAATTTTGTCATGTTTTACCAAAAGATACTCAAAATATATTTGAAAGATTACTTATTTACAAAATTCAAGACATGACCTTAACATTTGCTAGGTTTTTTCTTAAATTTATTAGTATTCTTATTTGCATCCTGGTAATGATAAATTCAATATATTGAACACAGTAGGAACCTATTAAATATTTGCTTGCCTAATAAGGAACAACTGAATGTATTGAAGATCTGTAAAACAATGTAAGCATGAGCAATTTTGCTAATGTTTCCAATTTCCTTGATTTTTAACTGAACATAAGAACAATATGTGGTATCTATCTTATAATTTTATATGTATCATCTCCATATATTTTGGAATAATATATGTTACCTATTAAAATTATGTATTAAGCATTTATCAAGCTGTCTACCTGTGAGACTATTGTTCCATTAGTATCTTTTTATTTTATTTTATTTTATTTGGTACCGGGATTCAAACTCAGGGCCTCATGCTTGCGAGGCAAACACTCTAACCACTGAGCTAAATCCCCAGCCCTCTAGTATCTTTTTAAAGAGATGTTTCATATTACTAAGTGGTTTTATTTCATTTATCTATAAAGTAGGAAAATAATTACTTATCACTGTTCAATTCTATAGATTGATGATAGATAGATACACAGATACATAGAATTTCTCTACTGAAAAACTCATTTGAAAGTGATCTTAAAATCAACAACTGGGATCTCATCTTATTAAAAGCTTTTGCACAGAAAAAGAAACAACCAACAGAGTGAAGAGACAACCCACCAAATGGGAAAAAAATTTTGCCAGCTAGTCCTCTGACAAAGGACTAATATCTCAAATATATAAAGAACTCAGAAAAATCAGATCTCCCAAATTTAAAGACCCAATCCAAAAATAAACATCTGAAATGAATAGACACTTCTCAAAGGAAGAAGTAGAAATGGCAACTAAATATATGAAAAAATGTTCAACATCACTTGTTATTCAAGAGATGCAAATGAAAACAACAATACTGAGATTTCATCTCACTCCAGAAAGAATGGCTATTATCAAGAAATGAGCTAATAAAAAATGCTGACCAGGCTGTGGGGAAAAAGGAACCTTTCTCCACTCCACCAGGAAGGTAAACTGGTGCAGCCACTGCGGAAATCAGTGTGGATATTCCTCAAAAAGCTAAAAGGAGAAGTTCCATTTGACCCAGCTATTCCTTTTCTTAGTATCTTCCCCCCCCCCAAAATTAAAAGCATCATACCAAAGCAATATATGCACACCCATGTTTATACCATCACAGGTTGTAATAGCTAAATATTGGAAACAGTCCAAATGCTCAACAACTGATGAATGGATAAAGAAGTTATGGGTTTTTTTATACAATGGAATCCTATTCTGCCATAAAGAAGAATAAACATAAATAAATTGGCACATATGTTTAAATACCACTCTGTTTCACAAGTGTGAGAAACATAAAGTGTAAATAAGGACCAAAATGTATAAAATATATTGGGGAAAGTGAAGAAATTGTTCAAGTGGGAAGTGGACCAAGGGAGGTGGGAGGGGGAAAGGAAGGGAGGGACGAAAACAAAGAGAATAGAAAGAAAAAATGGAAACAATGCTTTTGTAAATAAGGAGGGAAAGAGGGGTTGAAGGGAGGGGAAGGAGATGGAAAAAAATGTAGAAGCAAGATATATCATGTACAGATACAGATAATTCACTATGATGAATGTTATCATGTATATCTAGAATATACCACTAAAATAAAGAAAAATTTTGAAAAAGAAAATAAAAGTGATCTTAGATAGGCATGTTGACACCAGAGATGTAATCTTAGCTACTACAGAGGCTGAGGAAGGAGGTTCAGCTGGGCCCATGAATTTGAGGCCATTCTTGCCATTATTTCTTGTGTAATTGGAGTTCTTTTCAGAAAGCCCTTATCTACACCTACAACTTCAAGTGTTCTGCCTATAATCTTCCAGAAAGTACATTGTTTCTGTTTTATGTTGACACCTTTGACCAATATTGATTTTGGTTGAGTACACAGTGAGAGACTTGGATCCAGCTTGAATCTTCTGCATATCGATAGTCAATTTTCCCAGCACCATTTGTTGAATAGGCTATCTTTCCTCCAATGTATGTTTTTGACCCCTTTATTGAAGATCAAATAGTTGAATGTGTCTGGAAATGTTTCTGTACCCCTATTCTGTTCCACTGATCCACATGTTTGGTTTTGTGCCAATGCTATGCCATTTTTATCAATGTTGCTTTGTATTATAACTTCAAGTCAAGTATTGTGATGACTCCTGCTTTGCTTTCCAGGATTCATTTTGCTATTCCAGATTGTGTTGTTGTTGTTGTTGTTGTTGTTGTTGTCCCATATGAATTTAGGATTGTTTACTATAGTTCTGTGAGGAAAGATTTTGGTTTTGTGATTGTGATTGCATTGAATTTATGTATCAGTTTCAAAAGTGTGGCCGTTTTAACATTGTTGTTTCTGCTTATTCATTAACAGGGGATATCTTTCCATTTCATGATATCCTGTTCAATCTCCCTTTTCAGAGTACTGTAGTGTTTGTTACAGAGGTCTTTCACTTCCTTGGCAAGGGTATTTAAATTTCTTGATGCTACAGTGAATGCTATTGTTTCCAAATTTCTTTCTCATTGAGTTTGTTATTGTTATACACAAATGCTACTGATGTTTGTGTCTTTATTTTGTATCCTGCCACACTCATGAATTTGGTTACTAATTCTAGGAGTCTTTTGGTGGAATTATATGGGTCTTCTGTGTAGAGTATCATGCCATCTGCCAATAACGATAAATTTGATTTCTTCTTTTCCCACAGATTTTTTTTAAATTTCTTCATTTTGCCTGATTGTGATGGCTAATGTTTCAAGTGCTATATTTAATCAAGTGGTGATAGTGGGCACTTTTGTCTGGTTCTTTGTTTTAAAGGAAAAGTTTTCAGTTTTTCCCCATTTAATATAATGAAAGTCATTGGTTTCTCATAAAAGCCTTTTATCAGATTCAGGTAAGGTTTTTCTGTACCTATTTTCTTCACAGTTTATATCATGAATGGATGTTAGATTTCGTCAAAAGTTTTTCTGCAGCCATGGATATTACCATGCGATTTTTGACCTTGCTTCTGTTTATGCAGTATATTATATTTACAGAGTTGTGTTTACTGAATATCCTTGCAGCTCTGTGATGAATCCTACTTGGTCATGACGCATGATCCATTTGATGATATCTTGCATTCTATTCACTAATATCCTCTTGAGGATTTAATCAAATGAAAAATCAACAAAGCTGAGACAAAAAAAACAATAAGTCAAGGAGCTTGTTCTTCGAAAAAATAACCAAAATAGATAAACCCTTAACCAAACTTATCAAAAGAACGACAAAAGATTTACATCAATGCAATTAGAAACAAAACAGGGAGAATTACAATAAACACCAAAATCCAGAAGATAGTAACTGCTATGAAAAATTGTATTACGATAAACTGGAAAATCTTGCAAAAATGGACATATTCCTAGCCTCATACCAGTTACAAAAACTTAAACCAAGAAGACATAAAAATATTGAAAAATCCAATAACAAGCATTAAAATTAAAGCAATAAAAAAAAAACCTCCCATCAAGGAAAGCTCAGGGGGTTGGGGATTTAGCTCAGTGGTAGAGCACTTGCCTAGAAAGTGCAAGGCCCTGAGTTTGATCCCTAGCACCACCACACTCCCCCACGAAAAAAGAAAGAAAAGCTCCGACCTGAAGGATTCACTGCTGAATTCTACAAAATAAGGATGTTATATCACTATACTCATCAAATTCTTCAATAAAATTAAAAAGGAAGGAGTAGTTCCAAACTCATTTTTGGAGGCTAGCATCATTCTGATTCCAAAATCAGACAAAGACCCAACTGAAAAAGAAAACTACAGGCCAATCTCCTTAATGAACATACAAGTCTCATTCACTACTGAATAAGATCCTGAAGGTCACTAGGGATGAGATAAACCACACTGGATTCACATTTCGAATCTAGAGGCATTCCAGAGAATCACCAAACCAAGTCAAAAATAAATAAATAAATAAACTGCACCGTTATATCTATGAAGGGAAAATATTTGCTTAGAAT
>PVJO010030583.1:0-15322 GCA_004026905.1 Hystrix cristata | reverse complement strand
AGGATTAGGGTGTGGCTAAGGCTGGCTGGCAAGGGAACGTGACCTGGGGGAGGGGCCTGGAAGTGACGTCAGCCTGAGGCGTGATTTTCAAGCACCAGCCCTCACGTGGACTGCAGGAAGTTCTCGCGAGATTCCACGGGAACTCAATTCGATAAATAGTAGCAACACCTGACGCAAGCCCTTTTTTCCCCCTCTACCACGCCACCAGGAAGGAGCTCTCCTTTTCTCTCCCGTGGAAGACGATGGCTGCGTCGCCAGCACCGCTGCTACCGTGCCTGTGTTGTGGTAAGCCCTGCCGTGCCTTATAGGCCCGGTCCCCATTTTGCTGTATCAGTTGTTATGCTCAACTTTCCTTTGCTTCTTTTCTCTATACTTTAAATAAAACTTTAGAACTACTTTTTGTCCCCCTCATTCAATTCTTTGCTTGAGGAGGGAAAGAACCCAGCAATATCGGAACCCGTCCGATAACATTTTGGCGACCACGAAGGGACCTAAAAAGGTAGGATGAAACTGAACGGGGCAAAAGCGCTTTTGCTCCCAGAGGTTTCATTCTATCTTTTTCTCTTTCCCCCTCTCTTTCTCTCTAGGCCGGAGACGGGCGGGCTGGGTCCCAGGGCGCTCCCGGAGCAATTTGTTACTTTTCCGGCCATGAGGAAGAGGGGAGGAAAGGTAGCAATTGTTTTTCTCACTGCTTGCTTGTGTTTGCTTGAGTCTCTGTTTCCAAAATGCTTACTTTATCTTGATGCCGCTTTTCTTAACTGGAAATTGACCTGGATTCTGTGCAACTTAGTTTGGGGAAGATTTTCTCTTCTGGTTTGTGTTTTGGTCATTGTTGTTCCACCGCGGGACCTGGTTTATAAATGGCTCTTTTCTTTTCTCGGCTCTTGTGTTAACTGGAATTTTACCACTGTTACGCCGTGTTGCTACCCCACATGGTTAGCAGCCATTTTGTTTGCTGGGCTACTTTGTTATGAGATCAACAGTCATGTTGTTAGCTGGAATGCCCGTGTTTTGCAGGGCGCTGCCATCTTGTTTGCTCTTTGCGGCCACCATGTGGTTGGTGGCCATGTTGTTTGCTGAGTGACTTTCCCATGCGGTCAACTGCCATTTTTGTTGCCCTGCTGTGTTGCCATGTGATTGGCAGCCATGTTGTCTTGTACCATGAGGCAGTTTTACTGAGCAGGCGCAAACAGTCGCCACCATTTTTTTCTCCTTTTCTTTTTCCTTTGCCTTTATCTCTATCTTATTACCTAATTTAAATGACTGGTCTTACAACCTGAGCCTCTAATTTTAAACAGCATAAGGGGTTATAGAGAGCCAAAGAAATTTTCTTTTTGTCTTTCTTCCCACAGGAAAAAAGTATATGCTATTTCTTTAAGAACCCAAAACAGTTTAATTTCGTTGCAACTACCTCCGTCCATGACCCCAGATGAATGTGGGGGAGGAACCAACTGATACAAAATCTGCAGAAATCCCTGGTTTGGGCCTAAGCCTTTTCCACAACTATGGGGGAAAAACAAGATGCAAAGGAAAAAAAAAATTGTCCATTTTAAAATCTCGAGGCTTTGACTAAAAACCTGATACCTCAGCCACACTAAGAGTTTATCTGAGGCCTTCATCACTCAGTTTTTATACTTCCCTTTAAATGTAGTTAAGTTAAAGATCAATGCCTGATAATTAAACAGAACAGTAACTGTGAGTTGTAACTATAGAGTCACCCCTGTTCTTAGTACTTCTGCCGAAATGAATCCAAGAGATTTTTCCTATCTGATTTCTAAGGCTAGTTGAGCCAGCAAGGGGCTCAGTGAGGAGACTAAGGGAACTTTATTTGGGGAAGTTCCACCATTACTCTAGGGAATTAGGACTAGGTGAGGCCAATGAGTGGCTTTGCCCCCCTTTCCCAGTAATGAGTCGACGGGTCTAAAGAAGGAGACAAAGGGTTTCTAAGTAGTCTAAGTCTAAGGGTCTCAAGGAAAGATGACGCGTAGTCGATCGGATGGAGACGTCCATCTAGTCTTTGTCGGCTACACAAGGGACTGCACACCTTGTGGGCTAGTTCTAGATCTCTTTCTTGGGGGGGGGACGCCTTCCTAAGGAGTGCAGATCGTTTCTCTCCTTCTCTATAGATCCCAAGACAAGCAGATGGGGAATCTACTAGACTTTACTGCAGCAAAGATTCTGCCCACATCACTGTTGGGCTGTATCCTCCAAGAGTGGAATGATTTCGACCCAGATCATCTAAAGTGTGAATCACTTATTTATTATTGCAATACAGTTTGGGTCCAATATGAACTGGGAGGTGGTGAGAGATGGGTACGAGATGGTACTTTGAATTATGAGACTATTCTCCAGTTACAGTGATTTTGCTTAAAACATGAAAGGTGGAATGAAATTCCTTATGTTCAGGCTTTTATGACTCTTTGTAGAAGGGAAGGTTCAAAGGCTATGGTATCTAGAGAGGCCCCAGAGGAGGAAGAAGATATCCTAGATGACCCTGTCCTGGGGCCCCCACATGTCTCTCAGGGGAATGTGGGTCACTCTGATCAGTTTGATACCAGGAGGTCATTTCGACCTCCCCCATATAACCCCCAGGTGGATAAATCAACTTCATACGCTCCAAATGATTCAGGAACTCCTCTGGAGCCTAGTGCCCCAAGGGAATCTAACAATCCTCAGCCCTTTTATGCGTCTCAGGCAGTTTTAAGTCCTGCAGGAAAAACTCCAAGTGGCGCCTTTTACCACCCTAGTTCACAACTTATGCTGCCTCTGAGAGAAGTTCCAGGGCAGGGGGGAAGTACTTGAGTACAAGCTCCTTTTTCAGTTGCAGCCATCCAACTGTGTAAGGAGCATTTAGGTCAATTGTCCGAGGACCCCAGTAAGTTTACAGATGGGTTTCAGACCTTCACCCTTGCTTTTGATTTATCATGGCAAGATGTTCAATATATATTGGCTAACTGCTGTACTCTAGATGAACAACGGAGGATTTTACAAGAGGCTAGAAAATATGCAAATGAGCAATTTACTTTAGATAGGGAAAGAAATCACCCTGCAGATGATATTCTCCCACCAACAGAACCAAACTGGGATTATAATACTCAAGAGGGACTAGAAAAGAGGTCTAAAATGATATCTGCTCTTATTATGGGAGTGAAAAGGTGTATTAAAAGCGCTGTTAATTTTGATCAAGTGGGTCACATTATACAGGGTCCAGAAGAAAATCCTGCTATGTTTCACAATCGACTGGCAGAGGCTTTTAGAAAGTTTACTAATATGGATTTATCTTCCCATGAGGGAGAGATTCTCCTCGGGCATTACTTTATCTCACAATCAGCCCCAGATATTTGTCGTAAGTTATAAAAGCTCCAAATGGGGCCCCAGACACCTATGACCCAATTGATGGACACAGCCTTTTCTGTGTTCAACAATCGGGACCCAGAGGAGGAAGAAAGGAGAAAGGCTACTGTCATAGCTATTGCAGTTGATAAAGTTTTAAATTCACCCAGATCATCTAACAAACCCAAAAACTACCAAGGAAAAGATTCCTGCTTCAAGTGCAAGAAGACTGGACACTGGGCACGAAATTGCACCAAGCCACCACCTGGGCCCTGCTCTGTGTGTGAGGCAAATAAGGCCTCTGACCCGTGGCACTGGAGGACTGACTGTCCTCGCTCCCAGAGAGGGTCTAGGCTAGTCAAAGCTCTCATTGCCAACCCGGATGAATGAAGGAGCCCGGGGCAGCCTGCAATGCCCCTGTCCACGGACATCGCCATCACCTCCGAGGAACCCTGGGTAAACTTAGACATCATGGGTGAGACAGTTCAACTGCTTATTGATACAGGGGCAACCCATTCTGTTTTGATCTCTTTCTCTGGACAACTCTCCTCTAGGTCTGTAGCCATAGTTGGTGTCGATGGTATCTCGAGGAGGAATTTCTTTACTCCTGCTCTGACATGCCAATTTGAAAGCCAAATATTTAGTCACAAATTTCTAATTGTCCCAAGGTGTCCTGCTCCCTTACTGGGAAGAGATCTGCTAGCTAAATTAGGAGTAATTCTCAAGTTCCAGCCTAGGCCAAAACGGATTCTACTTGTTGAGACTACAACAGATCAGCTTGACCAAATTAGCCAACAAGTAGATCCTGCTGCATGGTATAATGGGACACCCGGCAAGGCCAATTCTGCTATACTGGTATTATTAGACTGGAAGATCCCAGCCAGTTTCCTAATCGGGAAGAGGCACGTAAAGGTCTTCAGCCTCTCATAGACAAGTTTCTCAAGAATGGGCTCCTGAAGCAATGCCAGTCTCCTTGTAACTCGCCTATTCTCCCTGTATAGTTAAGCCCTCAGGAGAATACTGGATGGTACAAGACCTCCGCCTCATTAACGAGGCTGTCATCTCAATCCATCCTTTAGTGGCAGAGCCATATACAATTCTCTCAAGCTTATGGAAGACCATTTCTATCCTCTGATATGATAATAGATCCTGAAACTAATAAGCTCTTACACTATATCATTAATCTAGGGGAAGTACAACAGGCTATTCAAGAATATGGGAACAAAGTTCTCCCTGCTCCTAACCCAGGTGGACCACTTACTGTCCATCCTGGAGATCAAGTGCTTATAAAAACCTGGAGAGAGGGAACACCTGATGATCAGTTAAACCCAAAATGGAAAGGCCCTTTCTCAGTGATCCTTGCCACACCCACTGCGGTAAAGGTGGCAGAAATAGATAACTGGATTCATCTTTCTAGAGTGAAGCTAGCTCCACCTGAGCTGTCAGAAGAACAAGATCACCAAGAAGGAGCAAGTTACTCCTGTGAGCCTCTGGAAGACTTAAGGTTTATCCTTAAAAAAAGAAAACACTAATGCTACTAGGGAAAAGACGAAAGATCTAACCTACTCTCCACATTTGGGCTAAAAATGAAGGTCATTAACCATTTTCTCATTGCCTCCTGACAGGTATTAAGGTAGATTAGGACAGAGGATCCCCGATAGGTAGGGTCTGTGCCCCATCTAGCAGGAAGTAGCTTCGGAAGAAGAGACCTCCAGCCCCTCAACACCCCATAAAGAATTATGGGGATTTTGTCTCTCGGGGTGGGGGGGGAATGAAATAGGATTAGGGTGTGGCTAAGGCTGGCTGGCAAGGGAACGTGACCTGGGGGAGTGGCCTGGAAGTGACATCAGCCTGAGGAGTGATTTTCAAGCACCAGCCCTCACATGGACTGCAGGAAGTTCTCGCGAGATTCCATGGGAACTCCATTCAATAAATAGTAGCAACACCTGACGCAAGCCCTTTTTTCTCCTCTACCACGCCACCAGGAAGGAGCTCGCCTTTTCTCTCCCATGGAAGACAATGGCTGCGTCCCCAGCACCGCTGCTACTGTGCCTGTGTCGTGGTAAGCCCTGCTGTGCCTTATAGGCCTCGTACCTATTTTGCTGTATCTATTGTTATGCTCAACTTTCCTTTGCTGCTTTTCTCTATACTTTTAAATAAAACTTCAGAACTACTTTTTGTCCCCCTCATTCAATTCTTTGCTTGAGGAGGGAAAGAACCCAGCAATATCGGAACCCGTCTGATAACACTCTGATCTTGGGCACCCCATCTCCAAACTATGAGGAAATAAACGTTAGCTGTTTGAGCCACTCAATTTGTGGTATTTTGTTACGACAGCTCTAGTAGACGAGTACAGATTTTGGTTCTGAGAAGTGGGCTGCAGCCGTAATAAATACCTACCAATGCGGAAGTGGCTTTGGAACTGGGTAATGGGTAAAACTCCTGGAAGAGTTTTGAGATGTATGGTGGAAAATTCTGGCGAGGTTTCAGAAAAATGCAAAGAGGAAACTGGACGAAAGGCAATGCTTGTTAAAAAGAGTCAAGGAATTTGGCTGAATTGTGTTCTAGTGTTTTGAGGCAGGTAGAATTTGTGAGACAAATTGGTTATTTAGCTGAGGAGATTTCTAAGCAAAATGTTGAAGGAGTTTTGTGCTTCCTTTTGACTACTTATGGTAAAATACAGAAGCAGAGCAACAAAGGAAGTAATTGTTTAGTAAAAAGGAATCAGAACTTAATGATTTAGAAAATTCTCAGCCTAGCCATACTACAAAAAACCCAAGAAGCTTGTTCTGAAAAGAACAGTAAGGGTGTGACTGAAAAGGAGATTGTGGGTGTGGCTGATGAGATGAATTTAATGAGCCGTCTCCTCAGAGGCCAGAAGAGAGCTAGGATTATAGCAGCCGAGACACTGCGGTGTGAGCTGAAGGGGATAGAGAAGGTGGAAGGACTGGAGAAAGACTGTTGGGCTCCTTGGGTTTTGTTGGACAGGACCATAGAGGTGTTTAACCGTGAACATGTGCTATCTTTCAAGGAAAGGGAAGAAGGATACTAAAGCTGATTCGGAGATCACCCAGGCTGTGGCTGTCACCAAAAGCCCAGAGTGCATGGGGGGAGGGGACAGGGCTGCTTCGCCCTAGTCTCAGAGGTGGGACTGCAGTCCAGAGCGGCAGTGGGTGGGGCTGTCCGGGAGGGTCTGGTGGGTGGGGCCACACTCTTCCAACCAGTAGGGGATGGATTGGGTTACAGTCCCTCCCTGCTGTGGGGGCTGCGTGCCTGGAAGGCTGAACATCAAAGCAACAGATGATTATTCTTGAGCCTTGAGACCCAATGGAATTAGTCTTGTTAGGTTTTAAACTTGACTGGGACTTGTCACCTCTTCTTTCTTTCCTGTTCCACCTTCGAAGTGAAATGCTTATCCTATCCTGTCCCACCGCTGTGTATATTTTGGGTACACATAACTTATCTGGTTTCACAGGTTTATAGCTGGAAAGAAATCGTGCCTTGGGATGGATTGTATCTCGGGTCATGCTCTTAACTGATTTTGAGGACACTTCGGACTTCAGACTTCAGAGTTAATGCAGGAATGAGTTAAGATTTCGGATGCTGTTGGGTTGGAAGGAGTGTATTTTGCACAAAACAAGGACATGAATTTTGGGGAGCAAAGGTAGGTGGTTATAGGCTTGGACTTTTAGCCTCTGGATAGAAATTTCTTCTGTGTAAGGCACTCAGTCTGTAGTCTTGTTATGGTAGCCTGAGCAGACTGGTACGGGGAAGAGTTGTGTTATGGTTTATATCTCAATGTCCCCCAAGAGTCTCATATAGGCAGGGCTTTTGGCAGGTGACTAAATCACATGGGTAGTGCAGCTAACTTGCTGTTAGGAGAAAGGTCTGTCTCCCTCTCCGGCTCCTCCCTTTTGTCTCTGGTTCCTGGACACCATGACATAAACAACTATCTTCTGCCCAGACCCTTCTACCACGTCATTTCTGTGTTTAAACTTGTTGACAATGGACTGAAAATTCTGAGTTGTGAGCCAAAATAAGCCTTTCCTTCTTCAAGTTGCAGGTGTCTGGTATTTTGTCCCAGTGGGAAGGCAGGTGGCTGAGACAAGTCGAGACTTCTTGGCTGTTGTTTACTCAGTTTGGTCAACTTGCCCTTCTCCACCGTTCAGTTCAGTTCCATGGGCTGCTGGAAAGAATGCATACTCTGCGTTTTTGATGGAATGCTCTGTAAATGTCAGTAAACCCATTTGATCTGTAATGTAGTTTAACTCTGATGTTTCTTTGTTGACTTTTTGGTCTGGTTGACCTATTTGTGAGAGTGGGGTATTAAAGTTACCTGCTGTGATTGTGTTGGGATCGATCTGTCCCTTTAGGTCAAGCAGTGTTTGTTTTATGAAACTGGGTGTGTTGACATTTGGTGTGTATATATTTACACACCCTTTTTGGTGAATTGTTACCTTTACCAATAATTTGTAGCAGTTTTCTTTGTGTCTTCTAATTTTAGTTTGAAGTCTATTTTGTTAAATATAAGTATTGCTGCTCCTGCTTGCTTTCAGGCTCCAACTGCTTTACCCACCCTTTCATTTCCTTTCCATGTGTATGTCTTTGCAGACGAAGAGTGTTTCTTGCAGGTAACATATGGTCGTGTCTTGCTTTTTGGCCCAATATGTCAGTCTGTACCTTTTAATTGTAGAATTAGGAAAATTTACATTATTATTATTATTAAAAGGTATGTACTAATTCCTGTCCTTTCATTGATTTTCCAGTACTTGATTCATTGCTGATTCTTATTTGTTCATATGTCCTTCTAGTGAGATCTGTTCTTTCTCTTGGTCTCATGGTTGTGATTGTCTTTTTTCTCTCTGTGTTTAGGATTCCCTTAAGTACTTTCTGCAGTGCTGGCTTAGTGTTCACAAATTTCTTTAGTTTACGCTTACCTCGAAAGGTCTTTATTTCTCCCCTGAGTTTGAAGGACATCCTTGCAGCATGTAGTAATCTAGATTGTAATTATTTTCTTTCAGAACTTGAAATGTATAACTCCAAATCCTCCTGGCCTTTAGTATTTCTGTTGAGAAACCTGTGTTGTTATGATGTGTTTACTGTTATAAGTAATTTGACATTTCTCTGTAACAGCTTTTGATATTCTTTCTTTGTTCTGAATTTTTGGAAATTTGTCTATGACAAATCTCAGAGAGCTTCTTTTCTGGCCATGTCTGTTTGAGGTTCTAAATGCCTCCAGTACTGGACATCTACTTCATTCCCCAGAGTGGGGAATCTGCTATAATTTCAGTGACTAGGTTTTCTGTGCCGTTAGCCTGTACTTCCTCACCCTGCTTAAGGTCGATGAGTCTTAGATTTGGTCTTTTAGAGTCATTCAAATGCTCTTGCATATTCATTGATTTTTCTTCTTCTTTCTTTATTACTACTTGAATGTTCTACCTTGTTCCACCTTGTCTTCAGGCCCTGTTATTCTTTCTTCTGATTCATCCAGCCTCCTGCTGAGACTTTCAATTGAGTTCTTTATTTGACTAATTGAGGTTCTCATTTCCAGGGTTTCTGTTCAGTTCTTTTTCAGAATCTCTACCTCCTTACTGAAGTGGTTTTCATATCCTATATCATCTCCCTTAATTTATTTACCTGTTTATTTTTCATATTTCTTGAGCTCATTGATCATTTTAGCTATCAGTTTTTAAAATTCGTTGTCTGGCATTCAATTCATTTAAATATGTGCAGAATCAGTCTTTTTGGGAGTTGTGAATTTTTGGAGGCATCTTGTTGCCTTATTTCCTCACGATTCTTGTGTTTTTGTGTGGAGTTTGCAGATCAGCTGGGATAGATATCTTGACCATTACTGTTTGGAGGTCTTTGTAGTAAGTGGCTTTCTTTTTATGATGTGCCCTAGGCTGTGGATATGGCTTCGTGTGTAAGCAACACTCAACCTATTCAAAGTATTAGGTTCAATCCTTAGTGATGTTTTTTGAGGGTAGAAAAATTACCTTTAATATCAGCATCTAAAGAAGCAATTACATATCAAAATATAATTCAAAGGTTATTTAAAAGGTTCTCTACTATTTTACTAACCCATGAAAAGAAAGGGAGAGTAATAATTTAGGATAGGCTGGAAAGATAAAGGACATTAATGACATTTATATACAAGAAAAGACTCTAGGGGAAAGAGAAATATGGAAGAATATGAGAGGAGAAGGAAAGAAGAAGGGAAGGGAATACAGATGAAAAGTGAGAGAAGAGATAGGGAGTTTGAATATAATTAATGAACTAACAGAAACACAAAGTTAGAAAACCTTTGATGTGGGAAACATGACAAAACAAGGTAGAACATTACAGAAGCAAACACAATAACAACCCCCAGACAAACAAACCAAAATCAAAAACCTAAACAAGTCCAATATCTCTTCTTTTGGAAGTCTGTAATGGGGACCGTTATTCCTCCATGACTCCTACTATTGGATGCTGATTTAAACAATGTGAAAATCTTTTTGGGTCCAGAGTTTTCCTTTTCAGCCTCTGTCCAAGTAGCAGAAGCCATTTAGGACATCTGACAGTTGAGCTCTGCCCCTCTCTGGTTACAGCTGAGTGCTGGGATAAAACTGTCAGTGGTGGAGAGACTGGATCACACTTGACATCTCAATTTTTTCCTTACCTGGGAACGAAAGTGCAGGGAAAATTTGGATTGCCTGCCCAGCCTCTCAGTTGCACAGTCTGTGCACAGGTCTGGATCGTGGCCAATGCTCCAGAAATCACCAGACTGACTCTCTGTGACTGTGCGCTGCTGTGTTTCCTCTGCACGGCTCTGGTCAGGGCAGAGTTGGGTGGTGCCCAGTGTCCCTGCTGGGATGGGAGGTGGGAGCCCTCCAGTCTCAGACTCTCTGCCTCCACAAAACCTTGGACAGCTTAGCTTTTCTGCCACCATGTTCAATCATTCTTCTTCTCTGCCTCTCCTCCTCCTCCTTCTTTCTTCCTTTTCTTCTCCTGGTCCTTCTTCCCCTTTCCCTTTGCCTTCTTCTGGTGTTTGTTTTCTTCTCCCTGGCTGGGTTTGGCTCCCTCCAGCTATCATTCTGAGACTTTCCCAGCCTGGACTCGGGTCTCCCGCACCCCAGCTGCTGGGACGTTTCCTCCTATCCCGTGATTTCAGTTATTCTCGGTCAATGTCACCATTGTCCTGGGCCCCCACTGACTCCCGGAGAAGGTGCCCTCTGCCTCCCTGGAGGGAAGTGTCTGTCGTGTCCTGGAGATACCAAAAAATGCAAGGCTTTTCTTTTCTTTCCTGCCACTCCCGAGACAAAGGAAGTTATGGAAACTGACTCCCTGTCCTGGGTCTGTCTGGATCTATCTCTTGTGCAGTCTACTGAGGTAAAGAAAGAGGGGCTTTTACGACAGCTCCTCACCCTGACACTAAGGCCCCAGGAAGGATGGGGAGGCCTACTCCTGCTCCTGCTCACTTAGCAGAGCTCGGATCGCCTTTCTGTTCAGGCTGTGAATCTGTCCAGGATCAAAGACAGCACTCACAGACTTTGCAGAGATTTCCTCCCACTGCCTGCGGGTGGGGAGATTCCCTTTTCCACTGAGCCACTGGTCTTTTGGTGCCTGCCTGTGTTCCTTCTGTTATTTTACTTATCTTTCTAAATACCGTTATTTCTGGGTTTGCCTGGCTGCTCACTCATATAAGTTTCGATCTGGTGATTTCCTGTGGTCCTCCGTGTCCTCGTGGGGACGCACACCTGTTGGTTTGGGCAGAAGTCCTGGCGGGGCCTGTGAGTGCTCCCTGCCTCTACTCCAAGGCCTTGGTCTCAGACTCACACAAACAACAGCTGGGTGTTAAGCAGCGGGTCCGGCCCCAGCTTCTCAGCCTGCTGCTCTTCCCTGGATTTCTGAATTCAAATGCTTTGCTCTGAGATCCAAGACCCTCTCTCTGAAAATGGAAGATGCCTCCTCCCTTCTCAGTTAGTCATGCTGCAGTGCAGGGTTTCTGGGGCTGGCTTCAGGGTAAAGGGAAAGTGTGGGAAAGGGTGGGGGAGGTGCCAAGATCCATGTGTGCCCATCCATCGCTGCCCCCAACATGCCTGCCTTCACCGCTTACGTGCCTTTGTCAAATTCATCCATGGACTGGACTGGGGACCCTGGACCCCAGTATGTGTCTGCGGTCTGTCTTTGCCCTGGTTGGTGCTCACTGTGCCCTTTTCTTGCTCTGCCATCTCCCACATGAACTCAGACAGCATCTCATTCAGGTTTTTCTACTCAGGGCAGATTTTCTCCCCAGGGGCCATTTGCAAAACCTGGAGACATTGTCAATGGTCACAACAGGAGTGATGGTGAGTACCCATCTAATAGGTAGGAGCCAGGATGCTGGTAGGTATCTACCAGTGCCCAAGACAGCCCTCTTCAATGAAAAGGTCAATGGTGCTGCTACTGAGAAACACTGTTGAGATCGGGGCAGGGGGCAGTGGCCTGGCCAAAGTCACAAAGCACGTTAGGGTAGCCTGAGCATCCTGACTTTGGTGACTCTGGCTTGTGGACCTGGAATCAGTGCTGAAGGCCTTGGTGCCAGGCAGCTTCTTTGTCTCAAACCTGCTTTTTTATCTGTCTCTAAATAATCCCAATTTGGGGAACATTTGTGCCTGTGTTTTTATTCTCCCTTGTCTCTCATTGTGCTTTCACTCTGGGTAATCCAAGGCTTGCAGGCGGCTAAGTATGAGGTGTACATTTCAATGACATGCAATACAAAATAATCGAACATATTTCTTTCATGTTTGAGTGACAGATTAATTACCCTTATACATCTCTGTTTCCTCTTTGCTTCCTCTGGTTTTCATCTGAGTTTTCCCTCATTTCCCAACTTTTCTGGGATTTGAATGGCTCCCTGGCACCTGGTCACCAGTGCTATATACAAGGATCCAATAGCCCGTGTCCTTGCAATAGAGGAACAGTATTCCCAGGGCTGGAGACAGGCACTGTCAGTCCCCCAAAGGGAGAGAGAAGGGCCTCACTGGTGCCGGTGAGGGGTCCACGAGGATGACTTTGAGGTCTTCCTGTGATACAGGGACCTTCCGGAAGCCATCGTAGTACCTGTGAGTGCAGGACCAGAAGGGACACCTGAGACATGCACACAAAGTGTGGGCTCGGCTCGGGAGAAGAGAGAGGGGAGTGCGGGAGCCCACTGGGTGGCGGAGATGTGGGCCTGGCCCTGTGGCTTTGTATCTGCCATGGGGAGCAGTGTTGTTTCCATCCAGGAAGACCCGGGAGCCCTGAGGGAGGGAGGCATGAACAGATTTCTGCAACGAACCTCTCTCTCTAGCTGCTGGTCAGGAAGGGGCTGTGGCCAGGAGGCTGGACAAGGCTGTGCTCAGAAAGGCCCGGGTGGAGGGAACGGCTGGGGAGAGGCTGTGGGGTCAGGGAGAGAGGACGGAGCGCAGCAACCTTGCTGCCTCCCTGGATGTTTATGTTATTCATCTCAGCATCCCATAGTGACTGTCGAACAGAAGGAGCATAGTCATTCCACAAGGTCAGAGGTGAGCAGCCAGGAGAGCTGAACTGGCCAGTGGGAATCAGACAGGTTGGTATGAAGCGACAGGCTGTGAGGAAGTATGAGAAAGAGGTGTGCAGACAGGGGAGGTAGACAGGCTGGTGAGGGAGTCCTGGGCCTCGAGGCTGCCCAGGCAAGGGACTGTCTGCAGGGCACTACCCCTAGCTTGCTGGGGCCGGTGAGGAGGGTCTGCATATTGTGGGGCTGGCCAGGTCTGCTCAGCCCCAGTGCGGATCCATGGGAGCAGCTGGGAGTGGGGTGTGCTTGGGGCTCGGGCAAGGTGCTTCCCCAACACCCAACGCCACGTGATTGACACAGGGAACCATCCCCATGGTGGCTCTGGAGGGGCAGGACAGGAAGCTGGACCCAGGTGCTCAGGGGCTCAGACTTCTCTGGACTCGTGTGGTTACCCGCCGAAAGTCATCCCTCAGAAAGGCCTTCCTGGCCAGTCTCATTAAGCCCACCCCAGCTGCCAGGTGTACTCCATCCTGTCACCTTGCTATGACCCTCACTTGTCCCAACCTGTTGACTCTGGGTATCTGTCAGCCCATGAGGGGTCAGCCCATGTCAGTTCACAGATGTTCCCTTCCCAGGACAGGGCGGTTCCCAGACGGAGGGAGGGAGATGGAAAGGAGAGAGGGGTGGGGGCAAGGGAGAGGGAGGGAGGGGAGAGGGAAAGCAGGAAAGGGAGGGGAGAGAGGAGACCAAACGCTGACCTCTGGTGAAATCCGATTCCCTCCCAGGCCTAACAGAGTTCTCAGAGTGCATGTGTTATGTGTGATACCTTGATCTCTCTTGTCTGCTGGAAAAATGAGTTTTGTCAAACCCCTTGAAGCCAAATGTCAAAGTAAAGCATTTCGGGGGAGACAGATCTCTTACTCTGATGGCAAAATTCATTTGCAATGATCCTTAATCCAGGCTCTCTGCGAAACCTGAAGCTGACAATTTGAGCCTGCTCTTCCTAAATAGTTTTCTGTCCCTTTCCCTGCTGTCCCCTCTCCAGGTGCCCTGTCCTCTGTTGCTTACAAAATAATGTAGCAGAGATTGCAGCTGGTGTAATGATAACTGGTTTCTCATGACAGTTTTCAGTGGGAAATGACAGCACACACAGCCTTGTGTGTCAGTGACTGAGTGGGGAAGGAGGAGGCGCTACTGTCAGTGCCTGACACTGCAGGAGGAGTGGGGAGAGGGGTGGACTGTGCTGGCCGATTCTGTGCCCAGGAGGGACGCCAAGGACTGCGGCTTTTCTCTGTCTAAGCTCTCCACTCTGCTTCTCTTCCACTCACTGGGTCTGTCTACCTGCCAGATTTAAATTATGCATTTTGGCCCAGCACATTGGGGTGTGAAAAATTCTCTGTATTCATTCATCGCTTCATTAATTCATGACATTTTTGGCCTCCTATAATGGAGGTTACTGTGGGTCATGATCTCCATAAAGCTCTGGGGTCACGCAGACCTGTAGACACAGCCCTCCCCTCCAGAATTCCAGGGTTTGGTTGGGGACATGACATGGCAGTCAGCGGCCAAGACACTTGCAAGAGACAGGTGCTGGGCACGTAGGAGGCTTCCGTTGTTGGGGTGCTGGGAAGCACGTGATCAAACACCAGCTAACCCAAGCTCAGGCAGTGAAGACATGAAGTATATTTGCATAACCAGATGTTTGCAGTGGGCTGAGCAGCTTGCAGTCCTGGCCAGTTTGGGCCAGTTTGAATCTCAAAGTAAATAAAAAAAATATCCTTATTCTCATTAGTGGACACATGTTATAAAAATAAAAATGTACTTGTATATTATGTTTTGAATTTCATCAATCGAAGATTTATAGGAATTTGTTTTCTGTCTTTCGAAGTACTTGCATAGTATCCTGATTTTGCCTGTTGGCTCACAAAACTGAAAGTATTTGCTATTTTTCCCTTTACAGAATGCATTTGCTGACCCCAGTTCTAGATAGAGGTGGCTGTATCTTGGTCAGATGCTCAGTGATGTTAGTAAAGTCTTTTTTCCTTTCTACAACCTGGCTGTTTGGCTTTTTATTCTGAGGTTTTTGCCTTGTGGTTACATAGTGGCTGCCACAACCAAACATATTCTCCTGAGAGTATTCATATCAGAAAGAAAAGGTGAGGCAGGGACAGAAAACAATATTCCCCGAAGTAACTTTTCCCACAGACAGGTCTGGGTTGCAGCCGCCCCTAGAACAATCTGGAGACGGGTGAGGGAGGCCAAGCTTGGCTCCCCCCAGGGCAGGAGGCCCTGGACCTGAGCCTCTTGTGGCAGAACAAGGGCAGGCTCTGTGAGTGGAAGAAGGAGGGATGGCCACATGTACCCACCACCTTCTCGTCAGTGGTCACCACTGAGTGTTCTTGCTGTATTGGGTCTGCGCTGGTGGCTGAGCCGCAGCCCCAGGGACAGAGAGCCCTGCTTGAGACTCTGCTCCCCACACGCTGGAGGAAG
>PVJO010030582.1:0-15334 GCA_004026905.1 Hystrix cristata | reverse complement strand
TCCCCTCTGCTCCCTCCCTCCCTATTTACAGCAGGTTTATTCATCATTTTCCATATTTTCCCTTTCCCCTCTTTCCTCTGTTGCCTTTCTGCTTTTCCCCTTCTTTCTTTCTAGTACTCCTCTCCTCTGCACACCATCCTCCTTTTATATAATATCTATTATACCTCTTTGTTCTTATTTACAGTTATGGTTTCTCATATCAGAGAAACAATTCGATGTGTGCTCATGAGTGTTCGATTTATTTCACTTAAGAGTATGTTCTCAAGAAACACCCATTTATATATGAATGACTCTAGTTTATCCTTTTTTATGGCAGTGTAGCTCAAAATAATTCTTATGCCAGATTGACACGTTTCAGTATGGTATGACCATAGCCAACCCTAACCCTAACCTCTTCAACTTCAGGAAGTTTTAATGTTACATGTTGCATTTTATATTAAAATATATTCTGTGTAAGTTTAAGGGAGTTAATCCTGTGATATATTTGATGAATTGTTCTCCTTTATCTTTATCATTAGCCATATTTTGACTGTGAAATTTGCATTTAACCTGAACATTTGTTTTGTTTACTGTACTGAGAAATGATTAACGTGTTTTGAGTTATCAGCCAGCTTTTTTTCTTTTTTGGGGGAGGGTGCTAGGAATTGAAATAAAGACCTTGGGCTTGCTAGGCAAGTGCTCTACCACTTGAGCTAAATCCCCAACTTCTTGTTTTTTATCTCATTTCCTCACTCATTCTCCAATTAATGGGATTTGCACTTGAAAGTGAATTCTTCCAAACTTGTGAAATTATCTGATAAAATTTTCTCCTTTTCTTTTTAAAATCTTGATTTTTAATTATTCAGAATTCTCCTCATTGAAAATTTTTCTTCTCTTGTCCATCTTCTACTTAATGAAATTGATTTATTTTAGACAAAAGTAAAGACTTGAATCTATTTACACCTACAAATATTTTTCACTCCTAATTTGAATTTAGTTTTGCCAAGACAAAATACAATTATCATTCTTACTTCGCTAGTATTCTATCATTTGAAAGCTTGGTTCTTTTGGCCATCACAAATCAGGAAGGAAAATCTGAAAATTGGATTGCTAAATTTTGTATATACAGTCCCTAATAGTTGACTTACCATTTTTCTACTTTAAAACGATGCAAAAGTGTTATGTGTTCAGTAGAAAGTACCTTGACTTTTGATCTTCATGTGGGTTAATGATACGCAGCATGGAATTTGCTCCTGATCAGCCTTTGTTCACAAGAGCAAACAGTCCATACTCTGTGGTTGCTTTCTGTTGCTGTGCTCTGATGCTCAGTACGTTAGGTATATTAAATGCCTTTTCAACTTGTGACATTTTCATATTATGATGGGTGTGTTAGGAAATAGCCCCATTATAAGCACAGCACCATTTGGATTTGATTTTGATATAAAGCAATTACTAATCCAAAGACTATTCAACAGGCTAATGAAAATCAAGCCTATTCTTCATGATTTTTATCAATATTTAATTTAGGAACAAGCTGCACCATTTCTTCTAAAATGGACCTAGGAAAAGAAAAATCTCTGCTTTTACTAATTTAAAAATAAGTTCAGGGTCTTAAATACTTGGAAAAATAAAAACAACCACTGAAACTAGAGTACGTTTTTATACAAATAAACTTTATCATAAAAGTTTTGTTCAGAAGTTTCTTATGTCTGAAATTGCCATGGCATGTATTGTCATCCTATGAAAAGGTCTCATTTATTTCAAATGTTACCAAATAGCAGCAGGGAGGGCAAGCGCATCCGCATGCTCATGTGGTTGTAAGTTACTGCTTCTCAGGATTCATGCTTTATGGTCACAGGAGGGCCTGCAGGGAGAACACTGGAGTGATTACTAGCTGGATAATGAGGAGTGGGAGCTGATCTTAGGTAAAATTGTTCCAAGACTCCTGATAAAGCAGTAGCACATTTAGCAGCCCCAATTCTCCTTTCTCTGAATCCCAAGACCAGAAGAAAGCCACGGGGCTAAACTGTGTCAGAAATGCTTTTGTGTGCTTTTACGCAACTTCGTAAATTTCCAAATGTGTTGCGCTCAAACTAAACAGAATATATTTCTAATTTACAATGGCTGCTCTGTGAGATGGTGGCCAGTTTTCTGTGCAATAAAATGGTACATCAAGATTTGTAGGCTGTTCTCATTGTGAACATAGTGCATTGGGACAAGCATAAATGATACCATTAAAGATTCATTCCACAACCCTCACTAGAGCTTTATACAGCTACATGGCATTACTTTTAATATAGATTTAGAATAGATTTTTCTTTCCTTTCATTTTGCAGCTTAAATATTTGTGGTTTGTTTGGTTTAGTACCTGTTTCTATGTTAATCTTCCAGGATGGAATACCTCCCATTAAGATTTCTTCCAGGTATTTCTCCAGACCCTCATTAAGAGAAACGCCATGAGAATTTCCTCAGAAATAAGTGCAGCCCATCTCCTGTATGCATAAGCTTCTCGGAGACCCCAGGCTAAACAGAGCTGCCTTTTCACAAACTATTCCAGGAATAAAGGAGTTCACTTCATGTTCATAGAACAAAAGACTTTTGGTTGCGATCCAAGGTCTTCGGTTAAAAACAGAGAAAGAATCAGAAATTCACGATATTAATGAATTTCTATTTGCCAAAAATAAAAGTCTGATTTCAAAGTCCTGTGCAGTTTGCCTAGTGCTCTGTATATTGGCAAATATTTCAGACAACTAGGTTTGCTTGGCTGCATCCTTCTGTGGCTTAGTCATCTCAAGCTAACTGATGATTGTCCAAATATATCCAGTGCTGTATGCTCAGGGTCTCTCAGGGGCATTATTTTTTAGATGTAAATATTATTATTTTGCTTGGGGTAAAATATGTTTTGGAATTTTTCCTGGTTTTGTGTTTAAAGACTCTGTTGGATATTTTGGGGTCAAATATTCCCATAGTTATTTGATTAATCAGTTTATTCAAATTATTTTTAAGTGAGTGTATCAGAGGCCTTTGCAAACTGGGTTTCTTCTCTGCAGAAAAATTAGCTTGCAGTATAATTTACTGACAGTCCATGTGTAATGCTTGGCTATAACTTTTGGTTCAGCTTTCACCCATTCTTCAGTCACGGGGGAGAGCTTCTGTCCCACTGAAATCATTCCTGCTCACGGAAGTGCATAACTTCCTGGTTTTTACTCAGTGGACCCTTTAATTTTTTTTTTAACTTTTTCTCTCTTTAGCATAGGTTTTTTCATAGGAAGAAAGAAAAGAAGCAAATAAAACGCTTTCTAGGTTGTGATCTGGCATTGTTTCACGGTATCTCATCAAAACTTTTTTGCCTTCTATTTTTCCTTAGCAGATGAATATGGGCTGATGGGCTCTCCTTTCTCTATTTCTAATCAAGACTGAAATATAAAAATTGCTGTGCATCTTTTACTTGGCAATCTCACAGATACCTCAAAATCAAAATTTCAAAATTAAACCCATCTTCTCTGAAAAACACGTACTCGTCTATATTCTGTCTCAATCCCAGCACCTTCTGTAAACTCAGTTACCTAATATAAAGCCCTGAAGACGTCCTATTCTCCTCTGCCCTCACCCAGCACGTCTGACTGGTGACTGTCTTATAGACACAAACACTTTCATTTCACATCTTTCTACATTCCATACTCTCCTCATTTCAGAGGTGTTTATGAAGAACAGCTGATTGAATTGGATGAAGGAGAAGACTTTCCCAAATGACTTCTGTGCATGCACATTTTATACTGATTCTGTAATCTTGAGGCAGAATTTCTTCTCCAGGAAAACTCAGGTTTTACTCTTAGGTCTTTCAACTGATTGAATGAGGCCTAGTCACATTATCTAGTAGTTTCCTTTACTTAAAATCAACTGATCAGTGGCTATCATGGCAATTTTGATTAAATAATACTAAATATACCCAATCTGATACATGAAACTAACTACCACAAGTGAGAATACTTTTCCGGATTCCGAATTTGTGCTATGTGGGGTTGCTATGTCGTTATGCTATCATTTTCTGCAAATTCTCATGAGCTGTCCTGAGGGGTAAAGAAACAGGAGATAGGACTGGGTTTGAAGGTAAATTCCTATAAATAGTTCATGATCTTTAGCTTTATCTGTCATTATAATCCCAACAAAAAGCAACCTGATCGATTAATGAATTCATGTGAAATTATATGTATCTGAATGCATTACTCTCTCCCTCTAAATTAGAATGTTTAAAATGTGGGTGACTAGCAGAAAATGAGGAGAAATACTGAACACGAAAATTGAATATTTTAGTAACAGTTTCCTTCACTTATACCACAATAGGATGCCATGTATTCTGGCTACGTATGTGGCCGAGCCAGGAGGCCAAACTCGTCTTCCTTCCAGACCTGGCAAAGCTACAGTCCAGCAGCCTCAGGAGAAAGAAAGAAGCCAAAAACATTGTAATTAATAACAAAACGGTCATTAAAACTCAGAGGTAAATGGGTAGCAGGTCATCGGTGTGCTGCAAGAAAAGGAAAGAACAAGTCGAAAACAAAGGTCCAGTGAAAGAAATGTACAGCTTGGAGGATGCAGTGATGATTACATTCAGCCCATGATTTTTTTGTCAATTTGTTTGACTTTCCTTTTGTCCTCTTGGCAGTTGAATTGTCTGCTTTTTTCCTGGAAGCTGTTAAGGCTTGAGAAAGAAAACAACTTAGGCATTTTAATTAACTTAGATACAGTGTTTGGTTGAAAGGTAGTCACTCTGAAATAATGTGGCCTCTTCGGCGTTGGCAGCAGCAGTTTTAGAGTCTACTAGAAGAATACAGAAGGTTTAACTTTAAACGAAAAGTAGCGACAGTTACAAGCCCTGTATTCATGCTGTGTTCAAAAACTCCTTCTGTTTCAATTTCCCACCCTTTTAGAATAAGTAGCAAGGAAGAGAATAAATAATATCTTGTAGAAGTTTGCTTCCTGCGGGACTGCACATTCCCTATGCAAAGGACATAAATGCAGACCTCCAGGGGAATTTTAAAGAGAAAGATTACCGGAAAGGTGACACTTCTAGAAATAGTATCATGGTGTTCACTCATTAGCCTTGGCTGGTGTAGAGCAATTCTTCAAGGAGAGACCTTCTTAAAAGGCTGCACTAGTAAACTGGGCATCATAAGAGGTGGAAATGTTTCACTCAAAAACAATTTACATTTTCTTGCTAAGTGACTGCATTATGTAGGAGTAAAAGATGCAGAAAGGACAGAATTTAATTGACCTTACTTAGTATTTTCCGTTTTTTTTTTTTCCTGCTCACTTTCAATCGCTCTATATGGTTGGGCCTCTTAGATAGTCCTCAGAGATCCTGTCTGCTGATGTAAAGGCCCTTGGGTAATTCCTGTCTTTTTTCTAGTGAAAAGAACATGGCAAAAGTGGTGGGATGTCACTTCTAAGACTGGATTAGAGAAGGTTGCAGTTTCCATCTTGAGAGTCTGTCTCTCTTTTTTTTTCTGGTTGGTTTTGAGAGAAGCCAACATTCTGAGCTGTTCTGGGGAGAAGTCGATGTTCTGAGGTGCCTCTGGAGAGGTCTGTACAATAAAGAACTTATATTTCTGGGCAGCAGTCATTTTTACCTCATCAATGAGGTCAAAATTATGTCCTAATTCCATCAAGTCTTGAGATGGTTACTGTCCAGCTAACACATGTACACTCATCAGAGGACCTTGTGAGATATCTTTGTGAAAAGTCCTTGTGAAATGGACTCATCAGAGCACCCAGCTAAGCCATACATGGGCTTCCCACCAATGAAATGGCAGGCTAATAAATATCTGTTTTCAAAGCTACTAAGTTGGGGAGTAATTTTTTACTCAGCAGTAACTAGAATCTTCTAGAAGTGTTTATAGAATAGTTCTGCAATCTTTGCTTCCACATTCGTCCATCTTTAACCTCACTTATTCAAGGTGAAATGAGTTTAGTAAGTGAGTTTTATGTTGGCCAATTATATTTTTATATTTAACAGAGTGTTACAGTTTGTGCATAGATGTCCTCCCAAAGCCTCAGGCAGTCATAGGGGGGCTTTTTCAGAGGCGGCTGAATCTAGAATTTGTGATGCTGGGATTAATGGTGTGTGATTACTAAATCAGTCCACTGATTGGTTTGGTGCTTTTCTAATCCTGGCAGCCTGGATAAGATATAAAGAGCAGAAAGAAGCTGTTAAGTTCCCCGGCCTGCCTTGCTGCCTTCTGCTTGCCGTGAGCGGTTTCTCCTCTGCCGTACCACCCTGCCTCGGGGCCAGCCAGCTATGAACTGAAACCTCTACAAACTGTGAGCTAAATAAACCTTTCCTCCCTTAACTTTGGGAGTTGGGTATTTTGTTTTAGAAAATTAACTAAGACAGAAATTGGTACTGGAGAACTGAAGTTCTTTGCTATGATATTACCTGGCCATGTGGCTTAAAAGCCTTTGGAATTAACTTGGAAAGGTCTTGAGAGACCAGCCAAAGAAGCAGCCCTGGAATGCTGTAAACTTATGATATGGGAGCCTGTGGTCAGAGTGTGGAAAGCCAGAGTGACTGATGGAAATGCTGCTGGTTAGGGTAAGGCTTGGGAGGCCTCCGCTGAGAAGGACTGCACTGGCTGCTGGATCGCAGGCAGTATATGTGTGTTGTGGCAGAGGGAGCTCTGAGTTTTGCTTGTGTTTGGAGATACTGCCTGGGTGGAAAAAAATTGTCCATGCAGTCAGGAGTTGGGACAGCAGTATAGCTATTGTTGAGGTCTTTTGGCCAGATCTATGTTGGAAATCAAGAGCAGAGAGCCAGGAGAGGGACTTGAAGTGTTTGGCCAGAGGGTAGCTGTGGATGAACTGAGGAGAACACGGTTGTAGGGAAGAAACAAGATAGTGGAAAAATGACCTGAGGTCTTTTACCAGAAGAGAAGAGTGTACTTGGGGTGCAGGAGATCCTTTGGATCATTTCTTACTATTGCTGTGTTCTGTTTAAGATAATGGAAACCAAAATAATTTTATGATTTGAAGCCATATTTTTTAATGTGGATGCACTGTGTTGGTATGTTGCACTTTGTAAACAAATTATTTTTTCTTAGAATAAACAAGAGAGACAGAAGAGTGTCATTTTATATTTGTATGTATATTTGTAATTTTTGGACACCTGTTTGTAATGCATTTTGTTAATCATTTGAATATTTCTGGTGTGGGAATGAGTGCATTAAAATTGTATCGTTAATGTAAAGCTGAATAGACCAAGATAAGTTAACTCTTTACAAATCTGCCACTGGAGACTATGGTTTAAAGAAATGTGTCTGGTTATCAAGTTGACCAGGGTGGATTGTGGTGGACTGGCATGGTCAGCTTGAGCAGGAACACCCAGCTGGACTGAGTTGGTGTGGTTTTGGGCATAGGAGATCCACCTGAGGATTACTGCCCACATGACTTAAAGGAGAAGGGCAGCAGAAGATAGCAGCCAGCTGTTTCCCAGGTGAATCTCTGTTGTGGAACTCAGCTGTTCTCATTGCAGAAGGAGCTGAGGGTCTTGGTGTCGTCGGGGATGGCTACTATTCACTTTGGGGAGCCCTGGTCTTCATCTCTGCTGTGAGTGTTGTGTCCTAGTTCCAGTATAAATTTCTTCAGCCTTTCAGTGCAGACACACATATACATCGGACATTACTACAGGCTCCCAGCCGTTGGTTAGATCTTTCGGGTCTCCAGTGGTTACATAGATGTTCTGTACTCTTCTTGCATTTGGGGTGTGTGTGTGTGTGTGTGTTTGTGTGTGTGTGTGTGTGTGTGTGTGTGTGTGTGTGTGTGAATGTTGTAACTTGGACTTGTTCAAGAGTATTAAATCTGCTCTCTTGCAAACCATTGGCTCTAGAAAAGTAACTGATACACAGAGGAATAATTTAATTTCCTTTGATTAGAAGGTTAAAAAAAGGATGATTATGTGTTCTGAGACTAGGGAGGATATAGCATATAAAACTACCTATATCTTTCATGATAAAAATTTAAAACTATTGTTTTAAATAAAGGTATATGGCTTAAAAAACCCCAACAAACTCAGCCACTAGATCTGTTAATTCAGAAAATACTAGCCCCTTTCTTCCTCTGAGTTTTTTTCATGCTAGCAATGAAGACATTTTGCTCACTTAAAGGTTCATTAGTAGAGGCACCTAGTATAATGTTGGAAAATACCTTAATTAGAAGCCACAACAGATGAGTTTCATTTGTGCTTCTTCAGAATGCTATTAAGTATTCTTAGGCAAGTGCCCTAGACTCTTCTGTAAAATACAGATTGTGTGTAGGGTATGTTTTAAATAAAATAAGAAAATCATTTGTAAACTATCCTGTACCATAAGCATATTAATTATCTTTGCAACTTTTTGAATACAATTGACAATTGTCTAAAATTTTAATTTTTCTTCTTAATATTCCTGGAATCAGAACATGTAAACAGAAATTTTGCTTCTCTAGATAATTCTGCTACTTGAATCCAAATGTAAGTGCACAGACACAGACACATAGAAAACATTTTTTGTAACTTAGAGAATTTTTTAACCCTCTATAACACCTTGTTTTAAAAACATTACTTGAAAAATGGTTCATCTCCATAGACACAGAGTGCAAAACTTGAGGTAAAATGACAGAATATTTAGGGAGGCAGATGTGTGGTGCTTTTGTCTAGTGGTTCTTCACTGGGGGTGATTTTACTCGCCAAGGACGTTTGGCAATGTCCGGGGACATTTTGGTTGTCACAACTAAAGAGGTAGATGGCATTAGTGTCTAGTGGTTGAGGCCAGATGATGTTTAACACAAGAGAGACCCACCCAAAAAGGAATTACTCCATGCCGTCGGGGTGCTGGTTTTGAGGAATCCTGTATTGGATGGGGGTCACTGGTGACTTATGCACCTCAGATGAGGCTGCCGTGAGATGCTAGCCACTGAGAGACTGTAACGATGACCGCCGCTACCCCAATCTTTGTTCCTTGCCTCCCCCTTCCATCTAATTTAAAGGTCTTATCTCTACCCTCCCCAAAGACTACTTCGTCCCTGTATGTCCTAAGTCAGAATTTATGTGGAACCACCGTGGAAACTCATAAGATACTGTGGACCGCAAAGGCATTAATATGCTGCTGACACCAGCTGTAAATCTTCATCTCATCTGCTGCTGACATTGCTATCGCGAAGATTTCAAAGAGCTCAAGTAAGTAGACTCCTGGGCAAAAAAACAGCTGCCTTAGCACCAACCGAGGTGATGTAGAGACTGCGCCGGCCTGTGGGGAAGGTGTGCGGCGAGCTTCTCTGCTGCTGACTTTGCCTGCAGTTGAGGCTTATATTGTGCTCCTTCCTCCCAGACTTCCTGCACTTATTTCACTCTCAAGACTTATCACCGCACAGGATCTACTTGTTGTGTTAAAAGAAAAGGCGGTGTACAGTTACAACATTCTGCACTTTGTTGATGATTTTCAGATGGGTTGTTTCGCATAGTTACATTACCCAAGATGATGGAGAGACAATTGGAGCGTGTCTGGAAACTTGAAATAGAAGCTCGATGATCTGTCACTTTTTTACCCATAAATCTTAACCTCTGAATGAAGCCGGCTCCGAGGAGGCCACAGTTGGGCCCCGGGTTACGGAGGAGACGACAGATGAAGTTCAGACTGCTTCCCTCATGTAAGCCGCATCCATTAGCTGTAGAGCGACGTGGGGAAAATCATTTTAACCATATCCTCTGCGGCTTGACATCAGGAGAAAAAACATTGGCTGGTAAAAGACACTTGAGTAATTGGGAGCAAATGATAGTTTATTTAATTTTAGGAAGTTAAATAGGCTATTGTATGCCTGGTTGAGAACAGCAGTATACAGGGACTTCATTGTTACAAGATAAGTCAATGCGTATGACTCAGTTTCCAAATCTCTGGCATATTCTACAGAACATTCTGAAGGGAAAGAGTCGGTGAAGATTTTCCTGATTATACGCTTTTGATGAGGCTGCCACTCAAAGTATTCATACAACCACTTGACCCCGCGGTAGGGTAGTCCTCTGAATGTCAAAGAGATTTGAGAAGGAGGAATTAGTATTTTCTTTAAAAGAATACTCTAATCAGATTAAGTGAGAAAGAGACATTTTGCAACTGTATCTACTTCTGAAATTTACATTTAGAGGTGTACTGTGTAATCAGAATTTTAACAAGGAGTCAACATCATTCGCACAGCGAAAAAATGACTTTTTAAAATTTGTTTGCCGAAGCTGAACAGCCTTGAGAGAAGATGAAAAGGTAGCCAATAAATTCAATGTCCTACTGAGAGACTCAGCAAATACTGAATATCACTATCCTAACAAATCTTAATGAAAAGCTAAATCTACCTGAGAACAGAGGAAATTGATTGGGAATAAATTTACTTCATAAAGACTAAAATCAAGTGGCCATACAGTACTGTTTTGTCAAGTTTGGAAAAAGCTTTCTCATTAAAAAGAAGAGAGGTCATTGTACTTCATCTTGACTGCCAGCTGAGGGTTCTGGGAGGATTTTGTTACATGCTGCGTGACCCAGAGTGAGCACAAGGAGAAAAGACGGAAATAATTGAGACTTGGAGCTAAACGCATCTCACCTTTTGCACAAAGGCTGGTGGTTTGAGTGAAAATGGTCCCGGGAGTCTTCCCTTACTGCGCTGCCCCCGGAGAATTGATTACAGTGTCTGACTTAAGCGTGTCTTTGGGGTGGGAAAGTGCATCCTTTCAGGCCTGTGTGGTCTCAGATTCATATTCGTGTTTAAAACAGTATGTGCAGAGCTTTATACTGGTCCGTTTTAGAAAAATGTGTGCTCTGGTCTGCAAAATTTTTTAAACAAATAATTTAGCATCTTCTCTAGGCTAAAGCATAAACTGTCAATTCAAAAGTTGATGTTGAGTCATTTAAAGGCTGGCCTTATGTATACTTTAAGATTCAAAATATCATGAAACCGACCTCTATTTGTTTGATAAATATCAATACCTTCATTATAAGAATATAGGCAATATGCTTTTTTATGTGTATCAAATTTTTAAACTAATAGGTATCTGGATACTGAAATAATTTTTTTTACTCATTTCACATGTAAAACTTTGTAATTTTATAAGCAACTTGAGAAATGAAAAGTAAATAGGGTAAAACAGATATTTGCAAAGGACAAGTTTGAGAATAGGACTCTGAGCTTGTAGGCAAAGTGGATTTTTTAATACCAAGACCTTGAACTAGGGTTATCCCAGCCCCACTCCCAGCTAGCTGGAGCCCAGGCTTCTGCAGGGAGCCAGAGGGTGAAAGGTAACACCAAACTGAGTCATGCTTGCATGATTCTTCTTTTTCTAAGACAATATTTTTCCTCTTCCCTTTTTTATTAGTATATATTTGCAACACATAAGAAATACATTCATCCTAGAGAACTGGTACATGTACATATTGCATCTTGATCCTTTTTATTTCCCTCTCTCTTCCCTTCTTCCCATCTCTCTCATGTCCAGAGCCCCTTCATAATTATTCTTTATAAATTTACCACTCAAAAAGGTCCACTTCCTCAGGAGTAAGACCACCCAGTGGCCAAGAGATCCCTCAAAAATGTACTTAGAGACATGTTACTAAATCGAAGTGGATTTCTGTTAAATTTCCTTTTTTTGAGTTGTTTATATGCCAAAATATCCATGACTATATGTAATTTGTTTTCTTATGAAAGAAAACATCTCTGTGAGATGGTCAATATTTTTAGGCTAAACTCTTACACTTTTGGAATCATGACCTGAATTCAAATGGGGTTTTGCCCAGGAACTGATATGAAAAAGTTTTAAGACTATATTTATGGAGCTAAACCATAAAGTCAACAAATGTCTGATCAGAATAGAAAAATGCAAAATTGCCATTAGAAGACTTAATTATAACATGAACTGAATACTTTAATACAAGAAAGAATGTATCCAGAGAGTCTGAGAATTAGCAGAGAGATTTAGAAAGACTGGAAGAGGCATGTTCCCTCTTGCTAAGCTCATTAAAACAATATCATAAGAAAGGAAAACTTAGCACACTGAGAACTCACGTTCTATTGGGGAGACCTTTCCTCTGGTCCTGTTAACTGTTTGATCTCTCTGACTTTGGTTGCTGCAATTCTTTGTGCTCTGACCACAGCGGTGCTACAAGGGGGCATAATGTCCTGTTCATCATGCATAAGTCTGTTCAGGGCCTGTGAAAACCATTTCTCTATAGCACCTAATCTTCTCTTTCCTACACACAGTGCTAATCAGAGAAGTAATGACCACATTAATAGGCATATCCTTTGATATAGTTATAGTTTCCTTGGAAATTAGTAAATTACCATTCTACTTTTACAGATCAGTTCTTGGGAGGCTAGTGGAGGTGAATCTAAACCCAAGAGATAGATCCACTATTGTTATGCTGCCCAAATAAGATTTTTGTGCATGCTAGGCTGAGAGAGAAGTGGTTGCAAAATAGGTCACATCATTTGAATGGAGATTAGACTCTGGAAAAATGAGGTATAACATTTCATATTCTATACAATGATTGCAGGCATAAAGTTGCATTACTACATGAGCACAGTTTCATAAAATTTGCTAAATCTTCTAAAACATTCACCAAATATTGCTACAACAAATCAGAGGAACATAAGAAAGCATGACCTGGTCATGCAATCAGTGCAGCAGAAGGACATCAGTTAAAAATTCAAAGACATACAGCTCATTTCCAGGTGACTCAGAATTAGTGAAAGGACCATGGGGATGCGATATACCTATATTGATGGAATTTTAATGCACAACAGAACTTTCTAGTGAGTTCCATTTAAAAAGCAGTCTGAATTAATTATAGGATTCTTTATTTTTTTGGTAGAAAACTCATTCATCAACAGAAAAATAGCCATAGCGACAAGAAAACATCACTATTGAGTATTGAGAGTCAGCATGAGGCTGAAGAACATAAAGAAGATACGATAAGAAATTTAAAAATAAGAGATGTAAAAACATATACAGACACAGGATTCACATAGCAACTTGCTATACATGTGTAAAGTGCATACCAATGGTTCAATGATATTAATGAATAATATTGTCTGATAGTTATTGAACTTTTATTTATGACAGGCACCATACTAATTATTGAAATAGATCTCTTCTAATTTCCGGAATCTTTTAAGTTAAATGTTTTTATCGGCATAATTTTAAAGACAAAAGAATGAAGACTTAGAAGTGATATTATTTGACTAGTCACATCTCTAATAAATGGAGGAATTATTTGATTGAGGTCTCTAACTCAAGAACTCGAGAGATTAACATTACATTACATTACAAAATACAGTTATAAAACATACATAGAAATACACCAGTGCTTGTGTTTCATACACACTGTATCAAGTCCATTTTTATGCAAGAATGTTAACTTAAAAGACAGATTGATAACTGGATTTTAAGCCATACTTTGAAAGATGAAAGCCATGCAATTTAGTAGATAAAAGAAAATAGTTTTTTCTTTGTTTTGTAAAGTACTGGCAATTTACCAGAGCCTTTTCAAGGAAAAGCAAATTTTGGGGAATAAATTGCACCAGATAATTTTGAGTCTTGTCTCTGTCCTTGAATGCTATACATCAAAGGTCATGGAAACAATGTAGAAGAAATAAGCAAACTTTATGGTATTTTCTTAATTCTTTAGGGCATCATAGTTTTGAATGTATTGTAATGTAGGTATGCTAAGTACATTCTGCTGACGTAGATAGATTGGGTGTATCATTCTCATAATATGGTGAGAACACTGATGTTCAGAGGATAAACGACTTGTGTAACGTCACTCAGTTCTTGAAAGATAATTTCTTTCTTGGGGCTGGGGAATTTAGCTCAGTGATTAGAGTGCTTGCCTTGCAAGCACAAGGGCCTGAGTTCGATCCCCGGCACCACAAAAAAAAAAAAAAAAAGATAATTTCTTTCATAAAATTGCTGAATTACTGACTTATAACTTTCCATGCGTTCACAGTCAGTTGAAAAAAGGTTAGAATTAGGCACAAAATCAAGCAAAATAATCATGTCTGAGAATTTTAAGTAGAGAGCATAAATCATTGAGATGACTGGAGAAATTCTTTGAATTCTAGACTCAGATATTGGATTCATCTCATGGTTACTACTCTGTTTACCTACATTTTAGGAAGACAAAGTATTTTCTGAAGGTTATTTTTACTCATAGGCCTATGGGAACTATGCATGGAGTAAGATAGGGGCAAAAGTAGTACTCTACATTTCTAGGAACACCTTTGAAATATAGCATTCTGTTATTGTGTAGCAAAAGGCTTTGGCTCATTGAAGCCCAATCCTCCGGGAAGGTGTTGCTATGTGACTCTCTTAAGAGTCATTTTTCTTATAAGTAACTCAAGTATAAAACACTGACACAGAAGCAGCACATTTGCATTTAAGCATTGCATAGCATAATTCATGTGACGTCCTTAGCCAAATAACTGCTTGATGAAACTGCTAAATAAAAGGTAACTACTATTTCTTTATCCAGAACACAAGTACTGTATAGTCTGCAGAAATCAGTGAGGTTTTTAATATGAAATAGCAGACCTGCACTGAGTTCTATGCGCGCTGATATTTGTCCGGAAGTTGCCTATGGAAATACATCCACAGAGACAACACAACGGTACATCAAACTCAACATTTCCAAAACTGATTTTTTTTCCTTCTGAACCTAGAGTTTATTCTTAATTCCCTAATTCAATAAATAGCACCATGGTTCACCTTATTGTTCAACTCAAGTGCCTGGTTATAGCAAAGCATCCTTCATTTCCTTACTAACAGTGTCTGATTATCTACAGCTCTCCCTCCTAACGCTGACAGAACCAAACCCTCATCTACAGGCTCTCCCCTTGGCTGATGCACTCACCACTTTGGGATCAACTTGTTGCACTGTTCTCCATCTGGTTACATTGTTTCAGGTCTCAGTGTCCTCTGAGCTGTTCTCTACCTTACTTTCTCTTTTATTTTTATTTTTTTATTTTTACCAAGAACAGGTATTGGTACATTGTATACATAATGATCATAATCAACATGGTTATTTTGTACCTGTACATGATACATCTTGGTTTTCCCCCCTTTCCCCCCCTTCCCCTCCCCTCCCTTCCATTCACCCACCCCTCCCTATTTGCAACAAGTGTAGTTACACTTTTCCATTTTTTCCCCCTTCATCTTACTTTTCTTTTAACCTTCTTCTTTATCCCCCTTTTCCCTATCTAGTTCTCCTCTCTTTTGAATACTATCTCTCTCTCTCTTTTTAAATAAAATATCTATTCTACCCCTTTGTCCTTATTTACACTTATGGTTTCTCAC